>CAKNYM010051422.1:245576-280770 GCA_932195095.1 Andricus curvator | reverse complement strand
AAATAGCCATTTTTGCACTTTCAGGTTAGGATATCTCAAAAACCTGATGTATAGGAAAAATTTGGATAACGAATTCGGTTTTAGGATACCAAAATCCTTCGGGGTCACATAGTCCGGTCTTTGGCTTTAAATTTTGTCGGCCTGTGATATCTATAGTTAAGTTAGACTCACTATCAGGATAGTCAAATCGACACTCCAGAGTGTTAATCAGAAGTGGCGGCATTGCGATGTCTACAGAACGCCGTGCCAAGCGAACTTTTCCCTGACGTCCTTTTAACTTTTAATCCCTGAGGTTTTCCCTGACCTCCATGAGGTCAGGGAAAATCTGGAAATCAGGAAAAAGTCAGGGATTAAAAAAAATCAAAGTTCGGGGGATTTCTGTAAGAAACACTTTAAGTATAACTGTCAGAAATAATCAGGACTGCCACAGAGTCACTTTTTCTCTCAAATCACTTCTTAGTCACTTTTTAAGAAAGTCACTATAGGCACTTTTTTTAACGAAAGATTAACTTTTTTTCAATAAATTTTGGAATAATTCAGCGTATTTGAAAATTTTCCTAAAATTTTTAACAGATTTCAATAATTGGAAGACATTCCAAACGATTTTATAATGGAGGAGTATTTCTAAAAATTCTAAAAAATTGTCATGATCTTTAAAAAGATTCAAGGGATTTCAAAAGATTTCAAAGGATTTTAAATATTTTACGGTATTTAAAAAAACTACAGGGGATTTTTAATAGATATAAGGACTCCAGCTATACGTACCGGAATTTCGGTACAAATAGCCCCTTTTCCAGGTCGAAAAAATTTGGCTACTTGTACGGAAATTTCGGTACATGTAGACACGGCCTAGATAAAAGTAATTTGAAGTTTTCTCAAAGGATTGTAAAGATTTTAGGGTTTTTTCAGAAGCTCAAAGAAATTTTCAAGAGCCTTAAAAATTTTCGAAGGGGTTTAAAAGATTTTTAAGGATTTCTAAAGATTTCAAAGTATTTTAAATATTTTAGGACATTTTGAAAGATTCCAAGGGATTTTATAAAGATATTGAATATTTCAATGATTTAAAGTAATTTTTAAAGCCCCCAAGGTATTTTAATATATTTTCCAGGATTTCAGGAAATTCCAAATTTCATGTAATTTCATATATCCTTATGAAATATTTTAATGTATATTAAAATTTTCCAATGCTATTAATTTCAAGAGGTTTGAAAATTTTTAAGGGATTTCAAAAGATTTCAAAGAATTTGAAATATTTCAGGGAATTTAGAAGGATTCCAAGGAATTTTTGATTGATTTAATTTCAATAATTTATTGGGATTTCAAAAGATTTGAAAAATTTTAGGGATTTGAAACATTGTTGGGTATTTTGAGACTCCAAGAAACTTTTAATAGATTTTATTCATTTGAATGTATTTCAAAGTATATAAAGTATTTTAGTCTATTTTTAAAACTTCCAAGGAATTTTAAAGAGCTTTACAAAGTTGTAAGGAATTCTAAAATATTTCGAAGGACTTAAAATATTTTAGGGTATTTTAAAATATTCCAAGACATTTTCAAGGTTTTTACAAAGTTTGAAGGGATTTCAGAAGATTTCAAAGAATTTTAAATATTTTAGGGAATTTTAAAAGATTCGAAGGAATTTGTGAATAATTACAATAATTTGAAGGAATTTTAATGACTTTAAGGGATTTTAAAAGCCCTCACGGTATTTTAATAAATTTGCCAGAATTTCAGGTAATGCCAGGTTTTATGTAATTTTATATGTTCATATGAAATATTTTAGTGTATTTTAAATTATTCCAATACTTTATTTTTTTTTATTATCCCCGAAAATCTTATAAAAACCCTCGGAATCTTTTAAATTATCCTAAAATATTTCAAATCCTTTAAAATCTTTTGAAATCCCTAGAAATCTTTTAAAAGCCCTTGAAACTTTTTAAAAATCTTGGAAATTCCTTAGAAGTTTTAAAAATACCCTAAAATCTTTAAAATCGTTTGTGATCACTTCCAATTATTTAAGTTTTAAAAATACCCTAAAATCTTGAAAATGATTTAAGATCACTTAAAATTATTTAAATATATTACCATTTTTCTCTTGGTTTTTTCTATTGCGAGGACTTCAATGATTTTAAAGGCTTTTTAAAAGCTCTCGTGTCAGGAAATATCAGCAGATTTTATAGAATTTCACGGGATTTTATAATATTATAAAGGATTTCAAAGAATTTTATCACAACAAGTGATAGATTTCGTAGAGTGTTAAAGATTTGAAGAGACTTTTTAAATATTTTTTACAATTCATTTTGATTCATTTGGATTCAGCCTTGAATTAATTCCCAATTTACCCCGAATTCTTATTATTTTTATTCTGAATTCTTTTACAATTTTCGAAATTCTCTTATTTTTTTCAATTTACTTGCATTTATTTAAATTCATTTAGTTATACTAAATTAAATGGATTTTTTAAAATTTTTTGTTCAATTCATCTTGAAGTTTTTCAAACTCACCTTCAATGTTTAGACATGTCAAGGAATTATTTTGAATTTCCTTGCATTTTTCTAAACTAATTTCAAAACTTATTGAATTCAATGAATTTTTCCATATTTTTTATTGATTTCAATTCGTCGTAATTTTCTTCTTTAATTTACCTTGAATTTGGATGAATGTCATCAAATTTTTCTCGTTTTTCTTAAATTCCTCTAAATTCACTGCAATTTTACTGAAAGTAATAGAATTTTTTTTTTTGGATTTATGGAATGCTTTCCAATTCATTTGAATTATTTTAAATTCAACTTGAATTGTTTTAAAGTTTCATGAATCAAATTCTTTTGAATTCTTTTAAATTCAAAATAACATAAGTCACATTAGTGACTTTTGGCCAATTGTTCACTTTTTTCTAGTAAGTTAGGCTGTGGCAGCCCTGAGAATAATAAATTAAAATTAAAAATTGCTTTATTCCATTTATAAAATATTAAAAATTTTACAATATTAGAATTTTCGTTTTTAAATACTAATAGCCAGGGCAAATGAAAAAATGGTCAAGAAAAAAGCAGGGAAAAGTCAGAGAATTTTCAAAATGAACTTTTGCGGCCACCCTGTTTAGAAAATACGCGCAAAATATTTCAAATTAAAAATAAAATGATTTATTATATTAATATTTGTGATAATTGTTATGTTGGCTAACTTTTTTCATTCGGAATGTTTTATGGGACCCATGTTATTTTTTGCATGCACCTAATGTCTAAACTTGTAAACTAATCCGTGCAATAAATTTTGCGAAACAGTGAGAGAAACAATTAAAAAATATTCATGAAGCTATCAAAGCATCGTAAAAAAAATTAATTGACTTGTGTATTTAATAGAGGGCCTTTTGAAATTCTTTTGGACCCCTTTTGCATTTCGATAGAAGGGTGTATTTAGAAGAGTTCGATGAAAGTTGAAGAGGATCTATGATTCAGCTAGTTAGAGTTTTACGTTTTGATATCTACGGGCGTGTAGCAATTATTTTTCTAAAGTAGCCCCCGTGAATTATGAGAGAGATCTGCATTCTGAAGGCCCTCCCTCAGGCTCTATTTCATATCGAGTGTTTAAATCTCCGCCCCCCCAATCCGACATTAGAATGCCATAGAAAGCAAGTCTGGAAACAACGACAGTAAAGAACTTTGAAAATCGTAATTCAGACTGATATGATTTAGTCTTCGAAAATACTGTAAAATTGTTTCCTGAACAAAACTTTCAATTCACATATTACAATTTATGTATTTAAATATTAAAAGACATAAAATTCGATGAAAATTTTATTTTACTGCCTTGATATGCAAAACAGATTTTTCTGGAGAAGGAATTAACAAAATTTCATATTAATTTCTTATATTAAATTTTAAACAGTGCGATTACTGGTATAATATTTCAGGGTGGCGACTTGACCGGGAAACCGGGAAAGACCGTGAAATGACCTGGAATTTTATTGACCGGGAAAAAACCGGGAAATGACCGGGAATTTAATTTAAAAACCGGGAATTTACTTCTGATCATAGCAAAATTCAAGAAATATAATTTCACTTGTAACAGGGAATGTTTTACATGGAATGGGAATTTTTTAAAGTAATTATAATTCGGATTGAGAAAAAAGGAATTTTTAAATATCCCTCTTTGAAGTCAGAATTCGTCACAATTTGAAAGTTCCCTCTTCTAAATTTTAGGTAATAAAAGTACTTCAAGCAGTTTTCAGAGTAGAAGTAGAATTTCAAAGAAGAAATATTTCTGAATTATAATAGAAATTTTTTTTCACATTGTTCGTTGCGAATTCATCGTTTTTTAGTTATAAATTCAACTACTTGGTTAAAAGTTAAACTTTTTTTAAAAATTAATTTATCTTTTTTTGATGAAAATTCAACTATTTGGTTGAAAATTGATTTTTTCATTTAATAATTAAACTATTTGTTTGAAAATGTATGTACTTTGTGGAAAATTCATCTATTTTTGTAGACAATCAAACTTTATGGTTGACAATTCATCTTTTTGGCATAAAATTAAACTATTCCAGTTAAAGATTCATCATTTCAGTTGAAGATTCATAATTTTATTTGAAAATTCACCAGTTTGGTTGAAAATTAATTTCTTTAAACGAAAATTTAACTGTTCCATTCTGAGTTGAAAATTAAAATTTTCAAGTTCGGAATTCCACAATTTGGATGAAAATTTGTCTTTTTAATTGAAAATTTAACTATTCCGATGAAAATTCATGTATTTTGTTAAAAAATCGATTTTTTTGTTGGTAAAAAATTATCTTATTTTTCTTTGAAAGTTAATCTTCTTGTTTAAAAATTCTTCTTTTCGGTTAAAAATTCAAGTATTCCAGTCAAGTATTTATTATTTTAGTTGAAAATTCATCTTTTAGGTTTGAAATAAAATTATTTGGTTGAAAGTTAAGCTCTTTTGTTAAAAATTAATTTTTTTTTAGCTGAAAATCCATCGTTTTAATTAAAAATTCATTTCTTTGGTTGAAAAATGAGCTGTTTGATTGAAAATTTGTTTTTTCCTTGGATGTTTTTTGGTTGAAAATTATTTTTTTTTTCAACTGAAAATGTAACTAATAATCCAGTTGAATATTTCATAATTTTAGTTCAAAATTCATGTCTTTGGTTGAACATTCATTTTTGACTAAAAATTTGATTATTCAATTTTTGGTTGAAAAATGATCTTTGTTAGTTGAAAATTCGTCTTTTTTGGTAGAAATTAATCTTCTTGGTTGAAAATTAATCTTTTTGGTCAAAAATTCAATTATTCTAGTTAATGATTCATCATTTCAGATATTAAACATAACAAATTAATATCCTGGTCAACAAAGTAACATAATTTGCTTAAAATTTCATATTGTTGGTAAGAAAGACTTTATCTAAATTGTATTCTACTCTATTGTATTCTATTCTATTGCAATTCTAAAATAGTTTAATTTTTAAAGCTTTGAAACTAAAGTGGTTTAGCTTAAAAAGTTTGAATTCGCAAGTATTTGTTTTAAAGTTTCCTAAATTTTAAATGCACAGCTAGGAATAGTACAAATTTTTTAATGCTTAGTTTATTATGTCAGTGCTGTTAATCAGATAAAACTAATTTAAAAACTACAATTACAATTTTAAAGTCCACTATGTAAAAACAAGCATTCTGTAGGTCTTATGCGGATACTATCGTCTTCAACAATCTATGAATCTTTTAATATTAATTAAAAAAAGGTTGTCGTTGATATTAAAAAAATTAGGAATCCTTTTAATCTTGAAAATCCCATTCAAATTACTTCGATTTTATAAAATTCCTTTTGATATTCCTTGAAATCTTACCAAATCCGTTCAAATCCTTCAAAAATCCCTTGGAATATTTTTACATATTCTAAAATCTTAAAGGTCCTATAAAATTCTTCCAAATCTTCTGAAATATGTTTTTGGGTCAGTTGGTGATGCTAATTTTTACGAATAAACAATAGTTTGTCTATTTTTTGTGAAGATATTAACAGGAAAAGCCTAAGATTTTCTTCAGACATTAAAAAGAACCTTCTTCGAAAAAAGTCTGATAAATTTATTTTATGAATTGATTAATAGACTATTATTTAATTTTAATTTTACATACTTTAAATTCAGAAGAGTTCTAATGCTTTGAATATTTTGATTTTGTTTAAGTATGTAATATTCAAACTGAAATATTTTTCGTGTATAAAAGTTTTAATTTCTCAATTTTTATTACTTAATAAAATATTTTGTAACCGGAACATCGCCAGAGACTCGTTTTTGGTTTCAGAGGGCCACCCTCAAATATTTTTCCGAAAAGACTGCTAATAAGAAACTTATCGCACGCAAATCATGATTGCTAGTTTGATGATAATTTACTTTCAACAGTTCAAAATTTCAAATTTCAGCTTTGGAAACTAATCCTTTTTAAATGAATAATCTGTCAAAATAAAATAATTCAAATTGTGATGTCCAAAACTGTAAAATTGAAGCACTTAAGTTTCAAATTATTGAAAATCTTTAATAATGGTAAAAATGTTAAATAGAAACGTTAAAAAATGTACTATTGTTATCAGAATACTGCGTACATTTCAACTTCGTAAAGTTAAAATCTCTAAAATCTCATTAAAAGTTAAATTTTCCTAGGTTAAAGTCATTAAAATCCAGCAGATTTCACTTTGAAAACACTTAAAATTTAACGAAACCAATCTAAAAATATTCCTCATAATACGTTTTTGAATTTGAAAAATTTCTGCCTAGCACTGGATTGATGTATTTCAATAATATAATTTTGGCAAAAATTAACTTTGGAATTCTTTATAAACTAAAATATAAATTAAAGATCCTATAAATTTAAATTGATTACGTGCTCTTTGAAGTGGATGATTAACTAAATTGGATTTCGCATTTTTTCCTGAAAACTGTGAGGCAACCATGAAATATCAAAGAGTTGATTAATTTGCGAATTAAGGATTAAAGCTTTTTTCAGTCGGCATTTTTTGACGGAAATGGACTGAGAATGTCACCTCTTTTTTTATTTCTTTGTTTGCCATACCTGGTTGCTCGCTCGACCTTAAAGAGAACTGAACCTGGTTTATATGGTTGACAACTACCGGTCTTCTGAGAATTTAACAATCTATGAAGGAAATGATTTTCCTATTTTTTCACTTAATTATTGCTAAAAACACTCAAAATATTTAAAAAATACTTCAGGTATTTCATAGGGTGCCTAAAAAATAACTATGGGTCGCTTTGGAGGTTTCGATGTCAAAAATTCGATTTCTAAAAATTTTTAAGTTTTCATTTCTAAAGTAATTTTAATTATCCCATCTTGCACAATGCAACAAATTCTTCATCATGGTGCCATGTGTTCTTGCCCCACAATTAAAGAATAGTTTTTCCAAAAAATTAAAAAATCGATAAATTCCTGTTGAAGAAAAATTGATACCTTATTTTTTACATTTTCTAGCATCATTAGTTGTTTGCTACGTACGTCTGTAGTTTTTCGATTTGAGAGGAAAAATAATTCTTAATCTGAAATAAAAATGTTGAATAACTTTTATTTTCTAAGATTATTTGTTTTTAAGGTTATATAAATATACGAAGTGCCTCGTCCCGAAAATTCGGAACGACTAGTATTCCCCTTTTACAACTGCCCTAATTTTTTGGGACGTCTACATACTGCCATAAATATAATTTTCCTACGAGTCTTGAGGAAATTCAAAAATTTGAGGAGAAAAATAATTTTGAATGCAAAATAAAAATTTGGAACAACGATTTATTTTTTAAGTTTACTTATTTATCTTTAGGTTTATATAAATATAATTTATCTTGGATTCTTGAGTGAATTCAAAAAGATTTTGTAAGAGTTCAGGTGTCGAAAAAGTATCTAAAAAATTGTTCAGAAAATTATTTTCTTATACTGGATTTAAAACTTTTAAACTAAATCATATTATTTCTAAATATTTGAGAATCTTTCAAAATTAAAAAAATGGCCTTAAACCTTCCAGATTATTTTTTGACAATGTTGGAAATCTTTTGAAATGTTTTATTAAAATTTTCCCAGGAATCTTAAGAAATTTCTTTATTATGTTGAAACCTTTCAAAATCCTTGAAAAGAATAAAACATTTTTGTTCGAAGCCATCAAAAATCTACGTTTTCAATTTTCGAAATATTTCCAATATTAAAACTATTTTTGAATCTTTTAAAAACTTCTGAATATCTCCTAAACTTACTCGAAGGTTTTTAAAAATGTTGTATACCTGCAAAATTAAAAAATGTTGCTTTAAAATATTTTACATCCTTTTTCGAAATGTTAGGAAATCATTTGATGTGTTTTGAAATATTTTTCAATTTTCTCTTACAATTTATTTTTCAAAATAAAAAATCATTTGTGATTTTTCAAGGAATCATGCAAAAATTTATTTCTTGAACCCTTTCAAAATTCGGAAAAAGCTCCTTTTTTTTGAGATTTCGAGTGAACAATGTATTAAAAGCTAAATATTGTAAAAACCTCGTTATAGGTTAGTTATTAGGTAAAAAGTGTTTTTTGAAAATTAAATATTCAAAATAAAGTACCGCATACTTTCCTTCTCACAAAAATTTATCGAATTTTTCATTGTTTGAAAAAACTATTTTTCAATTGTATGACAAGTAATCCTAATTTTTTTCCAGTAGCAGAAATTGTTGCCAGATTTCATGAGGTACCCTAGTATTTAGGTTTTCATCAGTTTTGATATTAGGAAGAATAATAAAATGAATAATTTATTTTTTTCAGCTATCTTTTACATGATACCTATTGGATTGTATAAATAATTGAATAAAATTGAGTAAAGTCGACTGAATTATAATGTATTGCAATTTGTTTTGTTTTTTTAAACTCAAAAGCATTCTCACATACAAAAGTTTATTCGAGATTCCATCGAAAAGAATTTTTCTAATTAAGTAGAGTACAGAAGATTGATATTTTCTTAATTAAAAAGACAGTATATTTGAAGATTTCAAACCATAAAAATTTATTGAAAGTGGTTTCAAATTAAAATTTGATACAGAATTTAAAAAATTGCATTTTAAAATTTCATGATGTCATTACTTGTACTATGTTTGAATCGAAAGGTCTATCCCAGTTTAGTAAATTGGAAAACCTCCAGAGTTCAGATCAATCTTCAAAAAAAGTGTTTTAATTAAAATTTATTCAATTTGATCTTTCGAAATTTTGAACACCTTCCAGTGTCCTTCCAGGCCGTTCCAGCTTTTAATGTTTATTTGTATTATTGTTATTTGCATTTTATGTATTTACAGGAATGGCTAACGTTTGTTTACGAAATGTATTTTTTAAAATAATATAATCAGAAATTTTAGAAAATAACGTTCAATCAAACGTGATAGTCCTTAAAATCTTTATTGCAATATAGAGAATGGAGAATCATAAAATTTAATTTTATTTAAATAAAAATACGCAAACCCAAAAAATCAATCCTGTCATTCAAGAAATTTATCATTTAGTCCATTTAACATTAACTTAACGAATTTATGTCTTTTTTCAGTAAATTCCATATTTTTATTGGTTTATTTTGAATAAATTTGCACAAATGTTACTCCCAAAGAGAAATTTTTCCCGCAAAATTTCGTAAAACCATTTTTAAAGATTTCATATATGTCAAGTCACAATTTCAAAAAAGTTAATTTTCAACCAAGTACTCGTAGTTGAATTTTCAACCAAAAAAGACGAATTTTCAACAAAATAGTTGAACCCTCAATTAAACAAGATTAATTTTCAACCAGTTGAATTCCTAACCAAACACTATGAAAGTTTTAACTAAAGAAACAGGGTTTTCTAAAAATAACAAAAAGGTTAGTTTTTTAACTCGAAAATCTGAATTTTCAACAAAAAAGTTAATTTTAAACCAATTATTTGAATTTTTAACCCAATAGATGATTTTTCTACCATTTTTCTACATTAGCAACCAAGGAGAAGAATTTTTAACTAAAAATCATGAATCATCAACCACGAAAATTAATTTTTAAAAAAGGAGTTTAAATTTTACCCGAATAGTTGAATTTTCAACCAAAAAAGATGAATTCTCAATGCAAAATGCAATAGCTGATATTTTCGTAAACCAGTATTTTTATTTTAAATAAAAAACATTGAAGTTCTTTTGAAAAAGATGAATTTTCAACAAAAAACTTGAATCCTAAAACAAAACGGATCAATTTTCAATTTAAAAAAAAAATAATTTTCAACCAAAGAAATGCATTTTTAAGTGAAATTATGAATCTTCAATATAATAACTTATTTTTTAACAAAGAAGTTCAACTTATAACCAAAGAAGATTAAATTTCTACCAAAAGAGATATATTTTTAAACATCTTCTAAACTGGCTCGAACTAATTATCCCTAAAATTTGAAAAAATCTTTTAAAATTAAAAAATTCTATACATTTTGATTTAAATTTTTTGAAACCTTTGCAAATGTCAAATTATTGAAAAATTGTTTTCCAAATTTCTGAATATCTTTCCAAATTATTCAAAAATCTTAAAATTCATTTTTCGAAGTAAAAAATCAGTTGAAATATTTCCAGGGAATTTAAGAACATTTTATTTTTTTTAAATCTACATTTTGTTTAAATTTTGTTGGAATTTTCTCAAGATTAACATTATTTTCGAATCTTTTTATAACTTCTAAAACTTTTTAAAAAATTGTCTAGAATGTTCCAAATTCTTTTTCGACATATTTTGAAATCTTTAAAATTTAAATTGAATTTTAATAAAAATTATTTTAATGAATAAATTTTAATATATTATTTGAAATAAAACCTAACTCATTAAAAAATTTTCCCAGGAATCGTATTGCTTGTACCGGTAACTTTCTTGTTACCGGTACCGATAATTTTTTTTATCGGTACCGACAGTGTGCATACTTTGTAAATTAAGGTATTCAATTTTTTGATCCATAATTTCTTTTTTTTTCATCTCCTTAAAAGTGTGAAAAAGTTTACAAACTGTAATGTGATAGCAAAATGTTAAGAAAATAATTATTTGCCAATATTAAAGAATAATTTACAATCTAAAAGTTCTCTTTTATCAATAATATTTAGAAATATTTAGAAATAAATTTTATCATGATATAAAATTACTTATTTGGAAATTTTAATATGCAAAATTGATTGTGCAGAAAATTCGTCAGTTTTATCAATGGATCTCCTGACTAAAACTTTTTAAGAAAAGTATACAGTAATATCATAGAAAGAAAATTGTTCATTCAAACATTTTATTATAAATTGGCATTACAAAATATTATAAGATCTTGAATGATGGAATTATTTTTTTAATAATTAATAAATCCACTTTATGTTGAAGTACTCATTTTGGAAAGTAATCTCTGAAATCCCTATTATTCGAAACTTTGAAATAATACACCTACGATACAATAATCGAGATCCATGGCAGCATTATAATGATCAACAATATTTTATCAGTGTACGACCCGATGTGCGAGCAATTCGCGGCCAATAAGTACGCTTTGTGATTACAGCGCTGACTTTCGATAGTGATTGATCTAATCGGCGAGCAAATCGCTTTTCCGACAAGATACCTTCAAAAGGTGAAATCGAATCGATCGATCATTTGCCTGCGCTCTAAGGTATTCATTATATCCAGACTTGTTTCAATTTCATACCCCCTAACTCGATCCAGTGTTGTTCAAAAGGTGTCAAAATTGCAGACACAAGTATTGATGGAAATTCATTATAAATCAAGCCTAATTACATACCTGCCTGACTCAATCATCTACTTAACATAAATTAGAATATCCAATTTTTCAGGTACCTGAAATCGTAACAAACCCAAAAGTAGCACGTGTCTATTCTCATATTTTATGGCATTTGTCTTCGTTTTCTTGGTAATTATGGATCGTTATTTTGACTTATATTACGTATTTATATGTTTCGGTTGTTTATGACAACTCAGCTAGATTTCACTTATTTGCATGGCGCTACTTTCTGGGTTTTATTATATTTTAATTGCGGAAATAGATCCGAGATTTTTACTTTCGTATAGGAAAAATTGCGGGATTGCCTCAACAATAATTCAGGTTTATAAATAAAAAATGATTCAACAGAATGGCACTTAAATTTTATTTGTCTTGTCAGTCGTTTGTTTTGACAAATGACTTGAGGAATTTAGAATATTAATGTGCCTGCTTTATCACTTAACACAAATAATGAAAATCGTTTTCTTGTGAGTCTCTTTGTAAACGAATTTTTTAAAAAGGAAGACAAATAATAATATTGAGATCCAGTCTAAGTTTTGCATTCCAACTTTGTTCTTTTATAGGACAGGATAATTTACAACTTAGCTAAATTCATTTCTCTGAAGAATCATTTCTTACCGTAAACCTTCTAATCATTGCTCTTTTTATCACCGAATTGAAGACTTTCATAGAGTCGAGACATTAAAAAGGGGAAAGTCATCCACATTCATGGAAAATGTTTCTTTTAATAAATTTTTGAATTGCAACTTATATATAATAAAACTAAAGATTGTTGATAATTTATTAAGTAATTATCATCAGAAACATATGTGACACGATACATAAGGTTGTCCGCTTCCTGGTTACGTCCAGAAGTCATTATGGATAATTTTCTCAAGAAAATTAATTAATATGTCGCTTAAAGTCACTCATGCATGGATAGGATGACGCCTTGCCTTTCCGTCACTTTTTGATGTTCA
Organism: Andricus curvator; assembly: GCA_932195095.1. Classification (NCBI taxonomy): domain Eukaryota; kingdom Metazoa; phylum Arthropoda; class Insecta; order Hymenoptera; family Cynipidae; genus Andricus; species Andricus curvator. The sequence continues at coordinate 268,041 of CAKNYM010051422.1, read as the reverse complement.
TAAATGTTCAGGAATAATTATTGAAATAATTAGTAGTAATAATTAGAAATTAATAATAAAGTACTTTTTTTCTACTACGAATCTATTGATATTTAGTATAATTCTCTTCAAATACCAATTTAAATCGTTTTAGGCAAATATTTTTAAATTCTTGAAGCCGGCTCTGCGTGAGCATATATTTTTCACAAGAGCGCGTGGTATTTACTTTTTTTGCATTCCACATTCTATTGAAACAATCTTATATTTTCTCATCTATAACTTATTTCAGAAACTGTAAGGTAAGATTGATTTGATCTCTTAGAGAATTATTTGCCTTGAATAAAAAAAGTCCTCTTTCAGACATTTTAGTGTTTAATAGATAGATTAAAAATGTTAATATGCGAAACAAAATATGTAAATAATATCTCTATGAAAACTGATTGATTTTGATTTCGTTTATGTTCAAACAATTTAAGAATTCAAATCCTTATTCAGAATTACATAAATTGTTTTGTCGACAAAACAGTATTTATTCCAATTATGATATTTCTTTTCATTATAAAAAAATATGAAATTTAGGAATGAATTTCTTGTGATCTTGATGCTTATATTTTTACAAGTCGTCAGTATTAATTATATTTATAAACAATTCTCACAAAAAAATGTGCTAAAACTTGTTTTAAAGATTTGTTTATATGATAACAAACAATTTGGAATACTGATCCTGTAACATGAGATTATTTAATTCGTTCATAAAAATTATCAGAACAATAATTATTCTTGGTCACCGATATAGAAAATGCATGGCGAGCTTCAAGCGTTTTCAACCAGAAAGTTCTTGCACTTGACTTTTCTTTACAGAAAACTTTTTTCTAATAATTTCAAAACATTTTATACTCAGAAAGAAAATAAAGTATCTAGCCCTTTTTGAAATAATTAAAGTTCACATTCAAGAAAATTCGGTTTTATATCATTTGAATTATTGTTTAGGAAGTGTTATTCTAAAGTAACTGAGTTAAAAAAGTATTCTAAAAAAATCAAATGAATTCAAAACTGTGCCTTTTATGTGGTTTTTACAGCAGAACTTGTTTTTTCACTCGGCTTTTCTCTATTGATTATTGTTTAAACTTCTTGAATATTTTGAAAAAAGAAGGCATCGAGCCCTTTTTGTAATAAGTGAAATTCAATTCTTTGTTTGATTTATATCTTATATTATTGTTTAGGAAGTATTATTCTACATCAAAAACTAAGTCATAAAGTATTATAAAAGAATTTGATAAATTGAAAAATTGTACAAAAAATGCCGGCCGCAGGAATCGAGCCCGGACCTTCCGATTACAAACTCGGAGCGTTAAATTTTCATTTGTAAAAACTAGTTAAATGTTTATCAGTAGAATTTGGATTTCACAGAATAATGGAAAACCGGACCTGGTCCACCTATTTTCGGTTGGCCTTGTAAAAATGCAGTGCTCGATATGATGAATAATATCGATAATTTAAAAAAATTACTCGTCCAAAATTGAAAACTTTATAAACTCTATAAAAATGCAGGGATCCACTAAGGACGGTTAATATCTTGTTTCGCCGGGTGAGAATGAAATCCGTAGTCACTTTAAAAAGATATCAGCTTTCATACGAGAATGTAAAAATGGTGGATGGGCTACAAGGCTATTAACAAAGTTTATTTGGTGGCAGATAGAGGCCCACGTAAATACGCTTTAACGATGCACTCTGGGTCCGGGCCCAGCCCTCGATTCACTAACGAATGTGAACTCGAAACCTGGACCCTTTTGGTTAACGATCAAGAAAAATACAGCACCTCCTCCGGGATCCCGTTTCGTCCGAATCTCGTTCAATCCTGCGAATTTACCCTAATGAAAGGCAATCACGCGAGTATCGTTTCCAGGGCAGGCATTTACAATAAGTCGAGGAGAAACAACTCTCATAATCCACTGGACCGCTCTGTTATCCGAACTGGTAATCAGGGATAATCAAGTCATCCAGTAATCCAATGTTATCCTAGTGTGATCTACCTTTGATCTACTTGTAGTCCTAGATGATCCGAGCCGTCCAAATAATCTAATTGTAATCCTCGGTCCTGAGTAATCCAATTGTAACCCTAGAGTAATCCAAGTAATCCAACGCAATCCACTTGTATTCTTAGAGAATCCTTTTGTAATCTACTTGTAATCAAGGGTAATTCCTTGTAATCCTAGATAATCCACTTAACACCCTAGGTAATTCAACTGCAATGTACTTATAATCCTAGGTAATTCAATTCATGCAAATAATCCTAGTGAAATTAAAGTAAAATTCTAGTGCAATCTACGTATAATCATCAGTAATCCACTTGTAAATATAAGTAATCTATTTGTAATCTCAGATGATTCATTTTCAACCCTGGGTAACTTACTTGTTATCTGCGGCAATCCACATCATCTACGGCAATCTACTTGTAACCCTAAATAATCCACTTGTACTCCAGAGTAGTCCAATTAATCCACTTGTAACCATCCGTAATACACTTGTTATCCGCGGTAAACTACTTGTAAGCCAAGTCATCCCATTGTAATCCTGGGTAATCCCCTTGAGATCATAGATAATCTACTTGTATCCCTAGGCAATCCACTTATAATCCTAGGTAAGGGGTCATTCATAAAATAGGTTATACGTTAAGGGGGGGAGGGTCTTTCAATGATCATTCTTCATGTTAAGTGCAATGTAAAAATCTTCCTGAAAAATGTATCATGTATTTTGTGAATGGCCCCTGATGCGAATCATCAAAGTATTTCAGTGAAATCCCAGTACAATCCAGCTGTAATCAATAATAATCCGCTTGTAATCCTAGGTAATCTATCTGTAATCCTAGGTAATTTCTATGTAATGCACTTATAATCCTGAGTAATCCACTTGTAATATCAGTCCTGGGTAATTCACATTTAATTCCAAGTAGTCCACTTGTAATCGATTTGTTATCCTATATATTTCACTTGTAGGCCTAGGTAATCCAATTGTAATTCTGGGTTATCCCCTTGTAATCATAAATAATCCAATTTTTCCCCTAGACTATCCTCTTGTAATCCCAGGTAATCCGTTTCAACGAAGTTTTTCAGTGAAATCCTAGTATAATCCACCTGTAATCGTAGGTAATCCCCGTGTTATTCACTTGTGGTCATAGGTAATCCACTTGTGACTCCAAATAATCCAGTTTAATCTGCTTTCAGTCCTACGTAATCCACTTGTAATCCAGGGCAGTTCAATTAGTCAACTCGTAATCCTAGGTCATTCACTGGTAACCCAAGTTAATACTCTTGTTATTCGCGGTAATCCAATCAATCCGTGGTAATCCATCTCAATCCGCTGTAGTCTTATTAATCCGTTGTAGTCCTAGGTAATCCACTCCGGTGAGCCTCAATCATTTTCAACCTGAAATTTCTTACAGTAGAATTTTTTTTATAAAATACTTTTCTATAATGATTTTGAACAGATTTATACTAAGACGAAAATAAAGTATCGATCCATTTTGGAAATAGGTGAAATTCAAATCCTTTTTTTACATATTTTATATTACTTGTCTTTTTTTATTGTTGGTAACATTTGGACAGTTTTTAAGCATTTTTAATATTTATAGCAAAAAAAATATAGAGCCTTTTTTGAAATAAGTAAAATTAAATTCCTTGATTCACATATTTTAAATATTAGCAGCAAATGGTATTTTGTCATTAAGGTTATTAAAGCGTTTTTGTACTTATTTTTTCTCTATTGTTTATTTCTTTTGAATAAATTTCAACTTTTCAAAGTTTTAAGAACAAACAATTTCGAGTTTTTCTTGACATAAGTAAAATTCTATTCTATTTTTACAAAAAATATATGTATTTCACAACAACAAAAAACACTGCAGGATAGTGAGTTATATTAAAAAAGTATTTTGCATACTTTTAATTGAATTTCATGTTAGATTTAATACTAAACAAAACTAAACTAAAACAAAAATCTGTTTAAAAGTTGAAATTTTTTTTTGGATTTTTCAAATATTTATGTCTCTCCGAGATTTTAAATTTGCCTTCCAACTATTCACGAATCATCAGAAAAATGTTTTCTTTAATCTGGAGTAATCCTATTGCAATTCCGGGTAATCCTCAATAATCCAAGTAATCTGGGGTAATCCAATTGTAACCGTAGGTAATCCACTTGCAATTCGGGTTAGTCAAATTAATCCACTTGAAACCCTAAGTAAGGGGCCGTACTTAAATTACTTAACGGATAATCGACTCACTTCAAAAAACCCCACCCCCTGTAACGAACCGCAACAAAATATTTCTACCCCCCCTCCGCCTCTTACTGTACGTAATTTATGGTTTCCAGAAATAATAAGATATGGGATTTGAAACTAGTGGAAATTTGTTGTATTTAAGATAATACATGCTTTGCAGCGTGAAAACTTCATTTTCAAAATTATATGATTTTTCCTCGACCAATTTTTTTTTCTTGACCATTAGGATTCAAATACCATTAACATTCATATACAAATTAAACATTTTCAAATTTATTTGTTTGAATTCTCTATAAAACAATTAAATTTTTAACGAAATAGTTGAATTTTCAACCTTAAAAGATAAATTCGCAACAAAAAATTGTAATAGTTGATATTTCAACCAAAAATGATGAAATATCATTTTTTTTAAATTGAATTTTAAAATCAAAAAGACGAATTTTCAACAAATAAAGATTATTTAGTGATGAAAGAAAAAAAAGTTCACCTAAATTGTTTAACCTCAAAGCCAAAAGACGAATTTTGCATACAACAATTGAATTATTAACCAGAAAAATAGGAATTTTCAGCAATAAAATTAATTTTCAACATTTCGCAACAAAAAAGTGCAATAGTTGGTATTTCAACCAAGAAGGATGAAATTTCATTTAAAAAAAATGAATTTTAAAATAGTTAAATTTTCAACCAAAGATATCAAGCTTCTTTAAAAAAAATGTCAATAGAATAGTTCAACTTTCACCCACACAGTTAAATTTTCAATTAAAAAAGATCAGTTTTCAACTAAATAGTCAAACTTTAACCTAAGAGATGAATTTTCAACTAAAAATATGAATCTTGAACAAAAAAAATGATTTCTTAACAAAGTGGTTCAAACAAAATTTTCAAACAAAACAGGTTAAATAAGAACTAAATTTTTGACGAAGATACTTGAATTTTCAACCCAAAAAGACGAATTTTCAATAATAACAGTTGAATTTTCATACAAAAAGGATGACTTTTTACAAAAATTATTTAATTTTCAATCAAAAAGTTGCATTTTCATCCAAGAAAGATTATTTTTCTACTAAAACAGATGATTTTTTAGAGCAGAAAGTCAAATATTAAAAAATATAGTTGAATTTTCATCCCAAACATATTTAAATTGATTTTTCAACACATAACGTGAATTTTGTCTCAAAAATATATTTTATACGAAATAGTTGAATTTTCAACAAAAAAGTAGATTTTTGGACAAAAAGGGATGACTTTTTTACAAATTTATTGAATTTTCAACCAAACTGTTGCATTTTTATCAAAGAAAGCTGAATTTTCTACTCAGACAGATGCATTTTTTAATAAAAAAGATAAATTGTCAAAAAATAGTCGAATTTTCATCCAAAAAGGTTTTCAGTTTATTTTTCAACACAAAATATGAATTTTTTTCAAAAGGTAAATTTTATACGAAATAGTTGCATTTTTAACAAAACAGTAGATTTTGGACCAAAAAGGATGACTTTTTAACAAATTTATTGAATTTTCAACCAAAAAGTTGCATTCTCATCCAAGAAATATGAATTTTCTACTCAGCCAGATGAATTTTTAAATAATAAAGATAAATAAATAAAAAAATAGTCGAATTTTCATCCAAAATATATTTAAATTGATTTTTCAACACATAATGTGAATTTTTCTGAACAGGTAAATTTTCCACGAAATAGTCGAATTTTCATCCAAAAAAGATTTCAGGTGATTTTTCAACAAAAGAGTTGAAATTTCGACCGAAGAGGATGACTTTGCAAGCAAATTATTGAATTTTCGACCAAACAGTTACATTCTTATCCAAGAAAGATGAAATTTATACTAAAGCAGATGAATTTCCAAAGCAAAAGGACAAATTTCAAAAAAATAGTTGGATTTTTATCCAAAAAACATTTCAATTGATTTTTCAACACCAAAATATGAATTTTTCGAAAAAGGTAAATTTTCTACGAAATAGTGGAATTTTCAAGCAAAAAGATTGACTTTTTAACAAAACTGTGGAATTTTCAAACAAATAATAAAATGTACAACTAAAAAGATAATTTTCAGGAGGAAGCAACTGCAAAAAAAAAAGAAATATAAATACAAAGCAAATGAATTACTAACAAGAATGTTATATCAGGGTTACCGCAAAACTTAATTTTAAAAATTCTCTTAATTTTTCCCTGACCAATTTTTTATTATCCCTGACCATTAATATTCAAAGGCCAGAATATCACATTTGTCACATTTTGAACCTAGAATCTTTTATAGGCGGAATAAAACAATTTCAAATTGAAATTGAAAAATTTCAAATTTATTCTGCTCGACAGTTATTTAAAGTCATATAAATTCCCTGACTTTTACGAGATTTTTTTTTCTAAATCCCTGACTTTTCACTGACTTTTTAAAAAATTGGTGCTGTCTAGGTTTCTTTTTTCACTCACCAGTTTTCTTTGGCGCGTAAAGTTAAATTCATATTAAATTTCTGTACAATTTCTGCGAGTCACTTGCAAAATCTGTGAATTTCCGAAAATTACGTACATGAATGAAGGACCCCCCCCCTCCGTAACAAATCGTAACAAAATCTCTTAACCCCTCCATCCCACTTGAGCTGTTACGTAATTTAAGTACGGTCCCTAATCTACTTGCAACCCCAGGTAATCCACCTGTAATCCTAGTTAATCCCATTGTAACCCTATGCAATACACTTTTAATCCTAGTTAATCCACTTGTAATCCAATTAACCCACTAGTAATCCTATGTAATCCACTTTTTCTCCTAGATAATCCCCTTATAATCCTAGGTAATCCACTTTCAACCCATTTAATCCACTTGTACCCGTAGGTAATACACTCAATATCAGCGGTCTTATAAACTGGTAACCAGAGTAATCCAATTTTAATCCTGGATAATCCCATTGTAAACCTAGATATTCCACTTTTTAGCCTATATAATCCACTAGTGATCCTTGGTTATCGACCTTTAATCCGGAGTAATCCCCATGTAATCCGGGTTAATCCAAGTAATAAAAGGTAATCCGAATAATCCAGAGTAATCCATTTTAGGAGTTGCTTCCCCTCGCATTAATTAGATTGAATGTACGCTAATAAGAGCTCTACTCGGTGCAATTTCGATCACGATGTAAATGACCTGCCCTGCACTAGGATTTACATCGGACGAGGTCCATTTGTCAGGTATCTGCATTCAGACAAGATCGTAAGCTCTTTGGGATTAAATGACGTTCAATTAGCAGCTACGTGACTAGGATTTTCTTAAATAGAAATAAGCGTTAGAAACTCCTTCTCCCACGCCTTTAATACGGGATAAAATATAATAAGGAATGTTGATTGAAAAGTGAAATTGCTTAACTTCCTAGTAAATCGATGCTGCACCAAAGGTCTTTAATATGTGTCTAATAAAGATAACCGCAAATAATGTTTTACTCAATACCACGTCGGATTTTAATATCTTATATACATAAGAAAATAAATTATAATGCATGAGAAGATAAATTTTACAGCGTTAGAAAATAAATTTTAATGTTTATAAAAAGAGGCATAATTTAACAATTTGTATTATTAGATACACGCTGGTGACTCAGTGACCGCCATACGTATCAGCTAATAAAAATGATTTGCAAAATAGTAAATACATCAAAAATATTATTCAATATTTAATTAATATTAATGTTTAGAAAGAAAGTGAATAGTACTATTTTTATATTTAAGGAATAATTTGAGTCGAATGATTTCAGCGTAGATATTTAATAGAATTTTATCTTCGGTTGCTGTGGTTACATTACCCATATCGGATGAATTCACGGTATGGGAATTAACCGGTCTTTGTGTGGAATCAGATCTTTTTCAGAGATACCACAAAGATTTCGAAATATATTAAGAAAAATATGAAATATGTATCACGATCAATATGATAGCTAATTAAAGAAGATTGATTGTTAATCTTTAGATGATTCATCGTCAATATTGTGGATAATATTGATATAATTTAATTTAAATTATATTCAAAGTTACTTTTAATTTAAAAAAATGTTGATACTTAACTGTAATGATTATTAATGTTTTTGGAACTCATTTGTTACATAAATTTATGAAATTACTTTTATTTATTTCGAAATTTTATTTTCAAAGTGCAAGTATGCAAAAAATGTAACATTTATAATTAAAGTAACTGTAATATGAAATAATGGGCAATAATTGCATTTAAAAATAAATACAATATAACCATTTTACAACACTTTCGAATTATTATTAAAATCGCAGTGATCAATTTTTTAAATCAAAACTTACCTCATAAGGTGAATTCTGTATCAGACTTTTCAGAACTTGAGCTCTTCTTCTAATTTTTGATGTTGAAATATTAAAAACTGCAATTTGAAATTTCAGTCTTCAATTTTAATTGCTCTAAAAATTTCGCGCTGGTCCCGATCCTTTTTGTACTGAAATAATATTTTTCAAAAGAGCTCAAAATGTTGCTATTTTGAGTTTTGTTTGAACTAGGAATCGACAAAATTGAAAGTGACCAAATATTTCAAAATTGAAATTTCTCACAGTCGAAACACAAAAAACAATTTCACCTTAGTCCATACCTTGTATAACTAAACCAAAAAATTAATATTTTGAGCTATTTTAAAAATTGCTATTTAAGTAGAGAAAGGCTCGGCACCAACACCAAATTTGAAGAGTGCATTAATAAAGTAATGAAAGAAATGAAAAAAATCTCCAAAGTGAGAAATTTTCAGTTGCCATTTTCTAATATTTCAACTTAATAATTTAAAAAGGGCACAACATTCCTAAAGTTCTGATAAAAAATTTAACATTATTTCATTCATTTCCATTTTAAGTGGTAGATTTTTATTTTTTCTCAATTTTGTGATGAAAATCTTTGAAAGTAAAATTTAGATAAAAGAAAATTAATAAATTAATGTGACAAATTAATTCCAAAAACATTGATAATTATTATAGTTAAGTATCAAAACTTTTAAAACTTAGACCGCAACCGACTTCGACGAAAAAAAGTGGAAAGAACCTGATAATACATTATTATTAAAAACCTGATTTAAAAGATGAAAGATTGATAAAAGATTGTAAGATTAAAAACATTAATTTAATAAATGTATTTATAATTTTATTTATGACACTATCTACGTGTAGCAAAAATATCCGGCTATTTGTACTGAAAGATCGGTATGAATAGTCCATTTTCAAGCTCTCGATATTCATACCGAAAAATCGGGCTATTCGTATCTTTCTCCGGATGTTAAGCTCGATTCAAACCGTGAAACTGATTTTATTCCTAGGTCATTAATATCTACTTAACATATCTTTGACATAACGTATATCGACATATTTTTTACTATGCCAGAACTCGTGAAGCCAACTAATAGCAAAATGATTCCGGATCGAATTTTATCGTCATTTTTTTTTGTGGAGCACTAGTGTGGCTTCCTCATCGTCTTTCGTATCCGATAACGTCACGTTTCTAGACGGATGTAATGCAATAAATATTCCTAGCCATCGTGCGGGTCAAACGGTTTCATGATCGCTTCGCTTTGCATTGTCCGGTAATAAAACTTTCTCGGCCGTAACGCAACTAATGTAACGAGCGTCCTTATTTGCTGGTTCCTCCAGTTTCTACCTCGATATGACTTACGAAGTGTTTATGAGTTTATTTATCGTTAGAGGCTCCTGCTGCTCCCGGTTCATTTCCGCATTTCCTACACTTATCTTTCTTTCGTCCTTTTTTTCTTTCTTCTAAACTAACTGCTCAGTTAGAAGTTCCATTCATGCTGAAAAGATCATGAGATTAGTGTGCCACAAACTATATTAGGACGATCATTTGATCACCGTATACCTGTTTGCTCTACCCCCTCCACTCAATTTCTCCTGACGCAGCTGACGGACCGCAAGACTGCTACCGCCGGCCCTTGCCAGCGTGGTTCCTTTGTACTTTATCAGGAATACAATACAAAACAAAACAATTTGTTGATTTTCTAATAAATAATTTAGAAACATTTTATTCAAAATCTACGTTTTTGGGCGATTCAATTAATATTTGACATGTCTTAATAAGTTGAGTATTGGAAAAAGTGCACTGTTAGAAATTTCGGTTTCGTAAAATGATGATAAATGTAGGAAAATTAGGATAAACACTCGAGGTGTTTATGAGTTTATTTATTGTTAGAGTATCCTGATGCTCCCGGTTCATTTCCGCATTTCCTACACTTATCTTTCTTTTGTCCTTTTTTTCTTTCTTCTAAACTAACTGTTCAGTTAGAAGTTCCATTTATGCTGAAAAGATCATCAGATTAGTGTGCCACAGAATATATTAGGGCGATGCAAATTTAATCACCGTCTACCTGTTTGATCTGCCCCCACTACGCAACTTCCCCTCACGCAGCTGAGGGACCGCAAGACTGCTGCCGCCGGCCCTTTCCAGCGTAGTTCCTTTGCACTTTATCAGGAATACAATACAAAACATAACAATTTGTTGATTTTCTAATAAATCATTTAGAAATATTTTATTCAAAATCTACGTTTTTTGGCCAACGGCCATACCACTCTGAAAAACCCAGTTCTCGTCAGATCACTGAAGTTAAGCAGCGTTGGACGCGGTTAGTACTTGGATGGGTGACCATTCAAGAATACTGACATGAGTGCTGTTGGCACATCGTGGGTGTGGTGAGCCCACACTTGTAGTTATTTATAACTACAAGAAAAACCTAGAAACACTACCCGAATCGGGTAGTGTCACGCCTACCCTGAAAGGGAAATGGTTTAATGGTATATATACGTTTTTTGGCAATTCAAATAATATTTTACATGCCTTAATAAGTTGAGTATTGGAATAAGTGCACTGTTAGAAATTTTTGTTTCGTAAAATGATGATAAATGTAGGAAAATTAGGATAAACACTCGAGGTGTTTATGAGTTTATTTATTGTTAGAGGATCCTGATGCTTCCGCTTCATTTCCGCATTTCCTACACTTATCTTTCTTTTGTCCTTTTTTTCTTTCTTCTAAACTAACTGTTCAGTTAGAAGTTCCATTTATGCTGAAAAGATCATCAGATTAGTGTGCCACAGAATATATTAGGGCGATTCAAATTTAATCACCGTCTACCTGTTTGCTCTGCCCCCACTACCCAACTTCCCCTCACGCAGTTGACGGACCGCAAGACTGCTGCCGCCGCCCCCTGCCAGCGCAGTTCCTTTGCACTTTATCAGGAATACAATACAAAACATAACAATTTGTTGATTTTCTAATAAATAATTTAGAAATATTTTATTCAAAATCTGCGTTTTTTGGCGATTCAAATGATATTTGACATGTCTTAATAAGTTCAGTATTGGAATAAGTGCACTGTTAGAAATTTCGGTTTCGTAAAATGATGATGAATGTAGGAAAATTAGGATAAACACTCGAGGTGTTTATAAGTTTATTTGTTGTTAGAGGATCCTGATGCTTCCTCTTCATTTCCGCATTTCCTACACTTATCTTTCGTTTGTCCTTTTTTTCTTTCTTCTATACTAACTGTTCAGTTAGAAGTTGCATTTATGCTGAAAAGATCATCAGATTAGTGTGCCACAGAATATATTAGGGCGATTCAAATTTAATCACCGTCTACCTGTTTGCTCTGCCCCCACTACCCAACTTCCCCTCACGCAGCTGAGGGACCGCAAGACTATTGCCGCCGGCCCTTGCCAGCCTGGGTCTTTTGCACTTTATCAGCAATAAAATACAAAACATAACAATTTTTTGATTTCTTAATTAATAATTTAGAAATATTACATTCGAATTCTATGTTTTTTTTTGGCGATTCAAATAATATTTTACATGTCTTAATAAGCTGAGTATTGGAATAAGTGCACTGTTAGAAATTTCGGTTTCGTAAAATTATAATAAATGTGGGAAAATTAATAATAAGTAAATAATGGCATATTATTTTTTCATCATTTTCTAAATTTTTTTTGAGCGTAAGGTTTAAATTTTTTTTTAAATTGCTTTTGAATAAAACCAGGAAAAGATTTAAAATGTGGGGATGAAAATTCTGTGGAAACTGTGGTATAAGAAATCTAGTTGAACAGTTTTTTTTTTCAAATTTAACCAGACGATCACAAAATATAAAAATAGCACTTCTATGAATTACGCTTCGCATTTACGTAATTAAATCTTTTAGAAATTCAAAATACCACTTTTTTCCTGAAAAAAATTTGTAGCACTTATTCTCGTTGACAAGTCATTAAGGCAAGTAACATATCGTTGAAATCGCCTAAAAACATAGATTTCGAAAATAATATCTCTTAATTCTGATTCCGGAATAGATTTTTTTGTGTTTTGTATTTTATTCCTCATTAGGGACAAAGGATCCTCCTGCTGGCAAGGGTTGGCTGAAAAAGTTTCGCGATCCCTCAACTGCGTGAGGAGAATTTGAGTAGTCGGGATAGAGCAACCAGGTAAACCGAGATCAAATGGGTTTGAAAATGAATTTTTTACCAAAAAGAGAATAGTGAAAGATTTTAAGTGAACAAATTAATTTTTAACTTATTAAAATAAATTTTCAACTAAATACTTTAATTTTCAACCAAACAGATGAATTTTTAACCAAGAAGATTAAATTTATATAAAAAATATAAATATTTCACAAAAAATGATAAATAGTTCAACTTTCAGTTAAAGAAATGACTTTCAAATGAAAATGATGAATCAACAGCCAAATAAATTAACTTTTAACAAAAAAAAAGTTTTCCCTAATGAGATTACTTTTTTTACTAAAAAAGACGAATTTACAAGAAGAGGGTTAAATTTCGATCAAAATAAGATAAATTTTCGACAAATAATAGAACAGTTAAATTTGCTGTTAAAAAAATTATTTTTGATCAAAAAACTAATTTTTAACCAATGAAATTAATTTTCAACCAAAAAGATAAATTTTCTACCAATGAAATTAAGTTTCTACAAAAAAAAATTTTTTTAAAATTAAACTCTTTTATTTTCAACCAAATGGTTGAATTTTGAACGAATTTTTAATGAATTTTTAACCAAGAATATTAAAATTTTATAAAAAAAATATAAATTTTCGACCAAATATGAAATTGTTAAATTTTCAGTTGAAAAACAATTAATTTTGAATAAAATGTAACTAATTTTATACCAAAAGAATACATTTTTCCCAAAAAGATGAAGTAGTCACCAATAAGATTAATATTGCACAACAAAATACAGGAATTGTCAACCAAAAAGTTGAATTTTTAACTAAAAAAAAAAACTTACAACCAAACGTGGAATAGTTAGATTTCCCGTTCAAAAAATTAATTTTCAACCAAAAAAATTAAAAAATATAGTTAAATTTTTAACAAAAAAAGGTTTTGGAACTAAGATGATGAATTTTCAACCAAACAAGGGTTTCCCTGACATTCACTGATTTTCCCTGGCCAGTTTTAAATTCCCTGACTTTCCCTGACGTTCTGAAATTCCCTGACCTGTAGCAACCCTGTGGTACAGTCAGAAAATAATTTTCTTTGGCCCCGTAAATTACTATTTTGAATTCAACCTGGGCGAATCGATATTTTTAAATAAATTCAGAGAAAAAATAAGTTAAGGCGCAATAATTTGATTCAATAATTGAATTGTCGAACCAGATTATTATGTTGGTCGAGCTTGAAGGTATGAATGAAGCTTGACACGACTAAAATGGTCCTTAACACTTCTGGATATCAATGTTATTAATGAGCCAATTTTATGAAACTAATTAAGATTTTTGCTTTATGTTCTTAATGGCCTTCCAATTAATTTTTCTTTTGGGCGATATCGAACGAGAGATTGAACGTTAAAAACGGCTCTAAGATGTGAGCCCATCACGATTTCAACGCACGTTGCACCTGCTGCGTTAAATTTATCACCCGGATAAGCCTTTCGTTCGATAAAGCAGGACTCATTTTATCGATCTCTTGTTTATGAACGTGATAATTTTCATACATCGGAGAAAATTATATTCGTTTCCACACGAATATGCTTACATTAATTATAATATTGTAATATATATGGAAATAAGTTTTCGAGTAGATCTTACCAACGGTAGAAACTGACGTTTTTCTGGATGGGATGCAAAAATACCTTACGAGAATGAAAATCATTGAGTTTAACTTAACAATAATTTATTTTATTAAATTCTGAAGATTATACGTTATCGTGTTTAAAATAGTTATATTTGTAGGCTTTGGAAAATTAAATAACGATCATATGTTCAATATATTATTATTCATGCAGTTGATTTCTTGCCCCTATGCGTGTGTTGAAACGATTAGAGCAATCGCGTGCAATATTACATTTGTTGATACGTGTTTTGTTGAACTTCGATAATAATTCAAAACATTAAACGTTTTGCGGCACGAAGCTGAAGTAAGACATGCATTCCCTAGGATTAAAATATGATTTTATAGTTCTAATATTCTTCAGAATCAAAAATATGAGAATATCTCCGTTGAACATTTTTTTGCAAAAAAGTAAAAAACTAAAACCATTTTTGGAGAAACATACAAATAAATTTAATACATAACCACAAAAATCACATGAAAGTACAGCTTTTATCTATTATTCGGACGAATTTTGTACTTTCTTGGTATATTGTTGTATTTAATTCCTATAGATTGCTGTAGTTGTAAATCATTGTAAATATACTTTTTTTTAACCTGGTAGGAAATTCAAACTATGTACAATAGAAACAACGATATACAAAAAAAGTACGAAGTTCATCCGTGTAATAAATAAAGGACATTATTCTGGTAGTTGTACTTTTCTATCATGTTTTTTTGTTGTAAATTTGTCATGCTAAGTGAAAAAAAAACTTCTTGACTATAAAATCTGTGAATTCCTATAGATTCTTGTAGTTTTATTTTTTCGTAAATTCTGGTAGGAAATTAAAATACAATTGAGTACAACAATATATACAAAAAAGTACCAAATTTATCCGAATAATAAACAAGAGACATCATTAATTCAAGGAAATTCTTTTCAATTCAAGGGATCCTATCGAAAACTTGATCAAAATCACGTTAGTTATAATCAATTCCACTGAATTAAATTTAATACAACTGCAGTCCCAAGAATTCAAGTTGATTCCAGTGGCCTAATTATAAAGTACAAATGTAAATAAATAATTTACAATGAATTCTGGTAGATATTTTAGATTCAAATTTATAGAGAATTCAAACGCATTCTACTATCGAATTCAAGTGAATTCTGTTGGATTTAAGTGAAATATACGTAATTTGAGAGAATCCTGTCCAATCAAAGAAAGATTTTAATTATAAAAGTATATATTTTTATCGGAAATTGAATTCCGCATCTAAAGTTATAGCTTTTGCCAGAATATAATTCCATATAATTCAAACTAACCTATTTGCACTAATACAGCTTTCAAGCTTAAATCATTAAAATTTGTGTACAACGCTATTATTCAAAAGCTATCGCCTAATGAAATCACATGTAAATTTATATGCAACAATTTTACTAAAGTGAAGAATCAAACTGTGAAAGTATCATTTTCTGCAATCTATAAGTGATGATAGACCGGCTCGCACAAACGATAGTGCATCAAATTGAAATTATTGTCCTCATTGCTTCAGTACTTTCACACTCAATACCCATTATCTATGTTTTCTAGCATGTCAGCGTAGTAAATCCGACTAGCCGTGAAAATCGCTCTTTTTACTACGTCCTTAATAATGCATAGAATAGCTGCTAACAACGTGTCAATCATTTGAAAGACATTTCTGATCCACACAATTGATACATTAAACCTTTACAAATAATTTTTTATTTTTACATAAATTTAAATTATTATTACGTTTCCTGAATAGAGGTAATTAAATTATTCGTAAAAACTACGCAGTCTTATCTGACAAAAAATTTGGATTATAATGGTTCCGTGAAAAGCTTAGCAAAATCATTCCTGTTTTATTTTTTGCTTCTTATTGTAAGTGGAACAGGAACTAAGTTTCGAGTGTAATTATTTACTTAAAGAAATTAGATAGGCATCGTACGTGTATAATCTGATTTTATTTCATTTACAATTTTCTTTATAGTACAACCTATACAATAACAATAACTCCACATTTTGAGATTTTTTTCTTTTATATTTATACATAACGTTTCCTGGTATCTTCTTACTTCAAGATAATTTTCTTTTATAGAGCAACCTACTGCATGTAGGTTAGCACTTTTTTATACGATTAGATCATTTTCCAGTTTCTGACATCCCGGATATTGGCTTGTTGTAAGGTAACTCAATATGCAAAGAGTGGAGCATATTAAATTGGTAAAGGGTGCACAGAAAAAACTAGGGTTTCAATTTTGTTTCAGGTCATTATCTTGCAAACTCGTTTTGACCTTCAGCAATCTACGGTGTAACGATCAATGTCAAAATAAAAACAATTGAACAGCTTTCAATGTTTCTATTTTTCAAAATGAACTAGTTGTGGTTCAATTTTGTGTCAGAAAGTTTTTTCGCCGTTTTTTTAGGGTTTCAATTTTTTTCTTACCAACTTCTTATGAACTTCAGCAATGTTCACTGTAATGATTAATGCTAAAATGAAAACAACTGGATAGCCTTCAATGCTTCTATTCTTCAAAATGAACCAGATGTGGTTCAATTTTGTTTTAGAAAGTTTGACGTCGTTTTGTGGAAAAAAACTAGGTTTTGCCTCATTTTCTGACAATCTCATTTTGAATTTCGGTAATTTTCGCTGTAATGATCAATTTCAAAATAAAAACAATTGAATGGCTTTCATTGCTTCCATTCTTCAAAATGAACCAGATGTGGCTCAATTTTATTTCAGAAAGTTTTGACGCCGTTTTTTTTTAAACGAGGGTTTCAATTTTTTTTACCAACTTCTTTTGAACTTCAGCAATGTTTGCAGTAATGATTAATGCTAAAATAAAAACAACTGTATAGCCTTCAATGCTTCTATTCTTTAAAATAAACCAGATATGGTTCAATTTTGTGTCAGAACGTTTTTTCGCCGTTTTTTTTAAAAAACTATGGTTTCAATGTTTTTCTTACAAACTCATTTTGAATTTCCGTGATGTTCGCTAATCAATGGCAAAATAAAAACAATGAAATAGCTTTTATTGCTTCTATTCTTTAAAATAAACCAGATGTGGTTCATTTTTGTCTCAGAAATTTTTGACGCCATTTTTTGGAAGATACTAGGATATTGATTTTGTTTCAGCTCATTCTATTATAAACTCATTTTGACCTTCAGCAATGTGCGATCTAATGATCAATGTCGGAATAAAAAGAATTGAATAGCTTTCAATGCTTCTATTCTTTGCAATGAACCAGATGTGGTTCAGTTTTGTGTCAGAATGTTTTTTCGCCGTTTTATTGAAAAAAACTAGGGTTTCAATGTTTTTTTTACTAACTTCTTTTGAACTTCAGCAATGTTTGTTGTATGATCAATGCCAAAATAAAAGCAACCAGAGAGCCTTCAATGCTTCTATTCTTTAAAATGAACCAGATGTGGTGAAATTTTGTTTCAGAACTTTTCGATGCCGTTTTTTGGAAAAAACTAGGTTTCGGCTCATTTTCTTACAAACAAAGACAAAATAAAAACAATTAGATAACCTTCAATGCTTCTATTCTTCAAAATGAACCAGATATGGTTTAATTTTCTTTTAGAAATTTTTGATGCCGTTTTTTGGAAATGCTAGGGTTTCAATTTTGTTTCGGTTCATTTGGAACTTCAGCAATGTCCGCTGCAACGATCAATGCTAAAATAAAAACAATTGAATAACCTTCAATGCTTCTATTTTTCAAAATGAACCAGATGTGTTTCAATTTTCTCATAGAAATTTTTGACGCCGTTTTTTGGAAAAGACTAGAATTTCGATTTTCTTTCGGCTCATTTTCTTACAAATTCATTTTGAACTTCAGCAATGTACGCTGTAATGATCAGTGTAAAAAGAAAAAGAATTGAATGGCTTTCAATAATTCTGTTCTTCAAAATGAACCAGTTGTGGTTCAATTTTGTTTCAAACAGTTGTGACGCCTTTTTTTTAAACGAGGGTTTCAATTTTTTTCTTACCAACTTCTTTTTAACTTCAACAATGTTCAAAGTAATGATTAATGCTAAAATAAAAACAACTGGATAGCCTCCAATGCTTCTAGTCTTTAAAATAAGCCAGATATTGTTCAATTTTGTGTCAGAACGTTTTTTCGCCGTTTTTTTTTTTTTTTTTTTTCAAACTAGGGTTTCAATGTTTTTTTTACTAAATTCTTTTGAACTTCAGCAATGTTTTCTGTATGATCAATGCCAAAATAAAAACAATGGAATAGCTTTCATTGCTTCTATTCTTTAAAATGAACCAGATGTGGTTCAATTTGGTGTCAGAACGTTTTTTCGCCGTGTTTTTGAAAAAACTAGGGTTTCAATTTTTTTTTTAATAACTTCTTTTGAACTTCAGCAATGTTCGCTGTATGATCAATGCCAAAATAGAAGCAACTAGAGAGCCTTTAATGCTTCTATTCTTTAAAATGAACCAGATGTGGTGAAATTTTGTTTCAGAACTTTTTGATGCTAAAAAGTAGGTTTCGGCTCATTTTCTTACAACCTTATTTTGAATTTCAGTAATGTTCGCTGTAATGATCAATGCCAAAATAAAAAGAATGGAATAGCTTTCATTGCTTCTATTCTTCCAAATGAACCAAAATGTGGTTTAGATTTGTTTCAAAAAGTTTTGCCGCCCTCTTTTTGTGAAAAATGAAGCTTTTTATCTCTCTTGTGTGACAGTCTTTCTACAATTTTGAGCAGGGACCATTGTAAGGAAGCTGGTGCAACTTTTCGCGCTTCTCGTGTGTAAGGCCCCTCAAGCGTTTAAGCAATTTACATGTTACACGGAACTTCTGCCCACGTTGGCTCGATATATACCGACGCGTGGAGGTAATCTTACACGCCGCCATGCTTATTCATAAAAGCAGTTTACAAGAGCATAACCGGTTGTATGGTGTACCTAGAACCAACCAAAGGTCAGCAAAAAAATAATGAAGGGTGAACATGTCAACAATGTCAGCTGTAACGCAATACTGCAGAAGTAATGCATTTTATGAATGCACAAGTAAAAAATTCTCAAGAAAATTAATATTAGCTAATATAGTCCAATAATCGGAATGTGATATAATGTTCATAAATAGGTCAATCAATGTGTTTTATCACAACCAATCAATATTCCCTTTAGAGTAAAATTGTATTCCCAATATCAAAAAGATTTCATGATATGTAATGAGAGTAAACAATTTTTGTTTGAAAATTCATAAATTAATACTGGCAAGCAGGATGGTAGAGGGTGCAGTAGTAGGTCAATCAATATTAACATAATGTAGCATAATGTAACATAATGCAAACGAAGTAATGCCTTTCTATGAATGTAAAAGTAAAAAATTCTCAAGAAAATTAATCTTAGCAAATAGAGTCTATCAATCGGAATATGGTAGAAGGTTCATAAATATTTGAATCGATATGTTTCATTACAGTCAACAAAAATTTCCGTTAGTTATATTGTGTCACCAATATCATGACTGTTTTTATGATAGAAAGAAAGTAAACAATTTTTTTGTAAGTTCATGAATAGGTATTGGCAAATAACATGGTAAAAGATTCATTTAAGGTCAATCAATATGTCAACTGTAACGTAATACTAACAAAGTGATGCATCTTATGAATGCAGAAGTAAAAAATTGTCAAGAAAATTAATCTTAGCGAATAGAGCCCATAAATCCTAATATAGTAGAATGCCCATAAATAGGTCAATCGATGTGTTTTATTAAAACAAAAAAAAATTTCCATTAGATTAATATTTCATCCCAAAAATCAAAAAGGTTCTCATGATATAAAGAAGGTAAACAATTTTTTTGTAAATTCTTAAATCGGTATCGCAGAGAGGATGGTAGAAGATTCATTAGTAGGTCAATCAATATATCTCATCGGGAAGAGAAAACACAATAAATGCCAGTTGATAAATTTGATCCCGAAATTGTATGAAGTTGATATTCAACGCTTTTATACAGATTTTAGATTTATTGTTTGATCAGGAAGTTGCGCATCAAATTCAGATTTGGAATCTTAGCTATCGAAGAAATTTTCTACATTTCAAAAAATGAGAAATCATTATGTTTCGGCGAATACTTGAACTACGTAAATCTAAAGAAACAACTTTTGAAGATAAAGAAAATAATTTCCAGACCCATAGAGATTCATAGCCCAATATAGGAAAATTGTAATTTTCCTCCTTACCTAAAATTGAAATTTTTCTAAAATATTCCTATTTATCCTAGGAAGTTGTAAATCTTCCAGGAGTGGGTGTCGCAAGTAGGCAAATCTTTAGAAACGCTTTTAGGAAGAAAAAAATTAATTTCCAGAGTTGAGTATTCCTTTTTTTTTTGCTCGTAATCAATTCTGTTTGGTGGAAAAGTTTACAATTATATTTTTGGTTGAGAATACATCTTTTTTGGATAAAAATTTAATTATTTTGTTGAAAATTCAACTCTTTTGATGAAAATTCCTTTTTTAAATTTGAAAAATCATATTTTTCGGTTCAAAATGCAACTGTTTGTTTGATTGTTAATCTCTTTTAGTTTAGCATTCAATTATTTTGTCGAAAATCCGTCCTTTTTTATTGAAATATCAACTACTACATTTTTCGTTGAGAATTGATCTTTATTGGCTGAAAATTCAAATACTTGGTACAAAGTTAAACTCCTTTGGTAAAATTAATTTGTTTGGTTAAGGATTTATCATTTCAGTTAATAATTCATCTATTCGGTAGAAAATTGTATTGTTTTGTTGAAAAAGCATCTTTTTTAGTTGAAAATTCGACTATTTTCTTGAAAATTTATCTTTTTCAGGTAAAAGTTAAACTACATATGTAGTTGAAAATTCATGCATTTTGTTAGCAATTCGTCTTTTTGGGTAGAAAATTAATCTTCTTTGTTGAAAAATCATCTTCTTGGTTGAAAATTTAACTACCATTCTATTCGTACCGAAATTTTGGTGCCAATAGCTTCCCCTTGGGATTCATACCGTCAAAAATCCAGCTTTTCGTACCGTAATTTCGGTAGACGTAATCACAGTTCTTTGAAAATTTGAATACTTTGTTTGAAATACTTTTTGTTTTTTATTCATTTTCCTAACTAAAAATTTAACTATTCCAGTTGAAGATTCATCGTTTTAGTTGAAAATTCATCTCTTTGGTTGAAAATTTAACACTTTTGTTGAAACTTCGTATTTTAAATTGAAAATTGATTTTTAACTAAAAATGTAACTATTATATTTTGATTAAAAATTTAACTATTTGGTGAAAAATTGATCTGTTTTGAATATTCGACTATTTGTTAATAATTCATGAATTTTTTCGAAAATTCAACGTTTTCTAAAACATTTTCTGTTGGTTCTAGGAAGACTTGAATTTTCCAGAAGTAGGAGTCGGAACTAGGTGAATCTGAAGAAACACACAATATAGGAAAATTGTAATTTTTCCTCACACTGAAATTCAAAATTTTCCAAAAACACTCGATAGATATGAATTAATTCAATATTTGAAACTAAGTCTTTTTAAAACAAAGTTTCGGATAGACTGGTTTAATATGATAGAAATCTTTTTGGAGGCCTAATACCAGTATTTTTGATGTTAGATTTTATTATGCGAAATTAAATTGAAACGCGAGAAATTAAGTTCTAAAAAATTCCCTGCGAACTGGATTTGAAACAGCAACCAACTCATTACATGTGAGGTGCTCTACCAATTGAGCTATCGCAGTTCACCAGTGAAAAATTCAGAACTTGTATTTCCTTAATTTCGATCGAAATGATTATTTTAGAGATGTTATTATTTTAAGGCCAATTATTAATTCAATATTTGAAACTAAGTTTTTTTTAAACAAAGTTTTGGTTAGACTGGTTTAATATGATAGAAATCTTTTTGGATGCCTAATACCAGTATTTTTGATGTTAGATTTTATTATGCGAAATTAAATTAAAACGCGAGAAATTAAGTTCTAAAAAATGCACTGCGAACTAGATTTGAACCAGCAACCAACTCATAACATGTGAGGTGCTCTACCAATTGAGCTATCGCAGTTCACCAGTGAAAATTTCAGAACTTGTATTTCCTTAATTTCGATCGAAATTATTATTTTAGAG
>CAKNYM010051422.1:206292-239240 GCA_932195095.1 Andricus curvator | reverse complement strand
AAAATTCATGTATTTTGTTGAATATTCGTCTTTTTGGGTAGAAAATTAATATTATTTGTTAAAAATGCATCTTTTTTATTAAGGATTCAACTATTTTATTAAGTTTTTTCTTAAAAATTAAATTTTTGGGTTCAAAAATCAACTGGTTTGTGCATAATTTGTCATTCTGGCTTCAAAAGTAAACATGTGTTTGAAAATTCCACTGATTAGTTGAAAGTGAACCCACTTTGCAAAAAATAATTTTTTTTTTAAGATTCACCTTTTTAGTAAAAAATTAAAGAATTTCGTCGAAACTAAGTTTTCTTTGTTGTTAAAAAATCATTTTTTATCTGTAATATTAGTCATTCCATTTTTTGTTCAAAATTTATCTGTTGTGAGTAGAAAATTCAACTATTTGGTAGAAAATTCATGTATTTTGTTGAATATTTATCTTTTTGGGTAGAAAATTAATATTATTTGTTAAAAATGCATCTTTTTGATTGAAAATCCAACTATTTTGTTGAAAATTCGTCTTTTGTAGTTGAATTCAACTGATTGAGTATTCGTTTCTTTTTTGTTGTGAATTAATTTAGTTGAAGACTTATCTTTTTTGGTTGAAAATTTAACTATTTGGTGGAAAATACGTATTTCCTGATTAAATGTTAACGTTGTGGTTAACACTACATCTTTTCGGGTTTAAAAGTCAACTATTTTCTAAAACATTCGACTTTTTAGCTTGAAAACTTAACTCTTTTGTTGGAAATTCGTCTTTTTGGGTAGAAAATTACTCTGTTTTGTTTAAAATTTATCTATTTGGTTGAGGATTTAACTATTTTGTTAGGAATTAGTTTTTTGTTGTTGTTGAAAATTAATTTTTTTAAACTAAAAATATAAGGATAACAATTTTAGTTGAAAACTTATATTTTCTGGTTAGAAATTCATGTATTCTGTTAAAAAATTCGCTTTTTGGTAGAAAATAAATATTCTTGGTTCAAAATTCATCTCAAATGTTAAAAATTCAGCTATTTTGTTGAAAGGTAAGCTATTTTGTTTTAAATTCAACTATTTTGATAAAGTCATATTTTTGGTCGAAAACGCAACCGTTTTCTTAAAAATTCGTCTCTTTTGATTAAAAATTAATCTTTCAGCTTATAATTCACCACACAGTCATGTAGGCATGAGGATAACTGAACTCATTAGAAACGCGAAAAAACGCAGAATTAACGTGAAATTCGTGTTTAGCCAACAGCTAAGTTACTTTCGGGGTGACGCACAGTGTAGCCAAAAGCACTTTTTGTGGACAAAAGTCTGTCTACAACCCAATTTTCAATTGATTTTGACGTTTTTTTTAAATGACCGTGAGGCTTTTGGGTATATTGAGTCGGTGCGGGAATTTTGATTTGGCTAAACCAAAATTTTTTATTCAACAACAAAATAAACAAAATTTTTATCCTAACTTTTCAGATCTACCTTTTTTTGTAAGATCTGCGAATTGACTAAAGAAGAGCTTGAGTCTATGTAATTACTATCTAGCAATAACTTTCAATAGGTTAGAGTAAGAAAAAAAATTGTTTATAATGTTTTGAACAAATTAATGAACAAAAGCCATTTTTTGTGATTTGCAATGATTAGTTATTTGAAATTCGCAGTTTTTATATAGAATAATATAAGAGAAATTTATGCCTGATTATGATTATTTAAAAATATCTGCTGCTTGGTAGCATTATTTAAACAATTTTTATAAACAAATACACAGTTTTCGTATGTCACAATGAATAGGCTCCATTTTTTTCCAGAATCGACCAAAAATGTATTACCAATGACTCCTTGCTGTAAATTTTTTTTAAATTAGCAACAACTGGTAATTATTCAAACAATATTAATAAACAAATTCACATTTTTAACATTATTCTATGAATAGGGCCAATTTTTTTCGCGGAACCTACTAAAAATGTATTAGTGACTTCGAGCTGTAATCTTGTGTTAATTGATAAAAAATATTAATTTTTTAAACAATTTTCATAAATAAATGCACATTTTTACAATTTTTTCAAGAATAGGCTCCATTTTCTTTGCGAAATCAACTAAAAATGTATTTTCAATGACTCTTTGCTATGCTACTTTGCCAACGGAAAAGGAAAGTTAATTATTTGAACAATTTTTATAAACAAATGTACATTTTGGTCACTTTTTCGTGGAGTAAGCTAGGAATGTCTTACCAATGATCGGTGCGTTTAATGGTAATGATTGAATTGAGACTTTTTTCTTTGAAAAAATGGAGTACTTTTGGACTTGGTTTGGATATATTTTTGAAAGGGAGTGTCTGACATTTCTAAATATAAATCTTGTTTGAAGGGATATCCAAGGGCCACGTCTGTCATATGTCGGCTGTGGCTCTGGAATAATGCGCTTGCAAACGGTTGCGGTTGCTCGTTGTCTGAGATTCTCGTTAGCCAGTCACAGTGCGTCCAAGTTGCATACTTATTCTGGCTCGTTCGCCATTCTGTCTGCCAGACTGGCAAACAGTACCTGAAAAATGCCTGATGGCCTGGCACAGACAAGGACGAGGACCTCGTGTTCCTTTCTGGCCAAGTCTGTCGTCAAATCGACTTGAACCACTTTGGGGATGTTCAGAAACTACATCACGCTATTTTGAACAAATTTTCCATCCCTCACCTTCTTCGTCACAGATCATCACATTAATCTTATATTGACTTTTACCCCCCAGGGTGATGTCACAAGTATGAAAATCCACCCTACCTTTTAAGTAACATTTTTTTTCGATTGAGTTTGATAAAACCCTAAAATAAGACACAAAGTTACAATCGTAATATTTTAACAGACTTCACAGCCCAAAATGCTCTCAGAATATGGAAAATAGGGTGATTTTTTCACACAAATAGGGGAATATATTCTTTTGAATAAAATTATTTGGATTCAATATAAAACGCTGAAGAAATCGAGACAAATTTTCAACGAAAGAGTTGAGTTTTCAAGCTAAAAAGTCGAATGTCTTAAACCGGAAAAGATGAAATTTCAACCAAGAAAGATCATTTTTCAACCGAATATTTAAATTTTCAAACAAACAAAAAATTTTTTTCAAAACAAACAGTCGCGTTTACAATAAAATAGTTGAATTTCCAACAAAAAAATAATAATTTTCTACCAAAAGAGATGAATTTTTAACGAAGAAGTTGAGTTTGTAAGATGAAAAGTCCAGTGTTTTAGAAATTTGTTGACTTTCAAACCCGTAAATGAAAAATTTCAACCAAGAAAGATGATTTTTCAAACAAATGATTGAATCTTCAAACAAAAAAGAATCATCTTCAACCACAAACAGTTGAATTTTCAACCAAATAGACAAACCTTCTACCCAAAAAGACTAACTTTTTACAAGAGAGTTAAATTTTCAACAACGAACTTTCCTACCAAAAATATTAATTTTTAATCCAAAAAAAGATGAATTTTCGATCCAAAAAAACAAAACATACAAATAATTGAATTTTCCAGCAGAAGTGACGATTTTTCAACAAATAAATGAAGTTTTAACCAAATAGTTGAATTTTCAACTTAAAAAATGAATTTTCAACCAAGCATTTCAATTTTCGATAAAAAAGTAATTATTCCCAAAGAAAAATATAATATTTGATATTTAAACCAGGAAAATATTTCAATTTTGAATGAAAAACAGTCGAATTTAACTAGGAAGATGAATTTTCAACAAAAATTGTAATTCTAAATGAAAAATAGTTGAATTCAACCAAAAAGACGAAGTTTTAACAAAATCGTTAAATACTCAACCAAAACAGATTAATTTTTAACCAAGCAGTTGCATTTTTAACCAAAAAAGATAACATTTCTTCCAAGAGAGATAAATTTTCAAACCAAAAAGATGAATTTCCAATCAAGCCATATATATATATATATATATATAATCAACGGCCATACCACGCTGAAAAACCCAGTTCTCGTCAGATCACTGAAGTTAAGCAGCGTTGGACGCGGTTAGTACTTGGATGGGTGACCATTCAAGAATACTGACATGAGTGCTGTTGGTGGCACATCGTGGGTATGGTGAGCCCACACTTGTAGTTATTTATAACTACAAGAAAAACCTAGAAACACTACCCGAATCGGGTAGTGTCACGCCTACCCTGAAAGGAAAATGGTTTAATGGTATAAAAAAAAAAAAAAAGTAGTTGAATTTTTAGCGAAATACATATATTTTCGACTAAATTTTTGGATTTTGAACTAAACACGATCAATCTTTAACCAAAAATGGAATATTTACATTTTAAGTTGAAAAACATATTTTCCGACCAAAAAGAATGAATTTTCAACCAAATAGTTAAACTTTCAACTAAAGAGGCATGGATCTTTAACTAATAAAATCAGTTTTTAACAAAGTAGTTTAACTTTAAACCAAGCAGTTACATTTCTAATCAAAAAGATTAATTTTCTACAAATAAATTCGAATTTACAACAAAATACATACATTTTCAATCAAATTGTCGAACTTTCAACTAAAAGTCATCAATTTTCAACGAATAATGGAATTGTTACATGAATATTCAGTTGAAAAAATTAATTTTCAACCAATGAAGAACGAAGTTTCAACAGAACAGTTAAATCTTTGACCCATAACTTTTCAACTTTCAGCCAACTATAATTTAATTTTCAATTAACAACGATCAATTTTCAGCCAAAAATAAATTATTTAAACTTTTATTTAAGAAATTTAATTGTGCTGAATTAAATAAAATTAAAGTCGTGATAGGTCTTATGTCCCAAAAAAGTTCAAAATATGTCCCGGTTGGCCTGGACTTTTTTAAGACAAAAGTACCGGAAATGTCTCACTTAATTTTTTAAACACATTTGTACAAGTTCTGAGTAATTTTTAGAACAAAAATACTATGAAAGTCCCATTTTATTATATATATATTTTTAATTTTTAAAAATGCTGATGTAATCTATGCCCTACAGGTACTGCAGAAATATCATTAAAGTACCATAAAAAAAGTTCAAAGAATGTACCGTTTTACAAGAACTTTTTCAAGCCAGAAGTACCGGAAAAGTCCCCCTTAATTTTTTTTTGTTTGAAACATAAATCCCGTGAGCACTTGTAAAAATATAAAAAAAATGATAATGTGGAACTTTTCTAGTACTTTTTCCTCAAAAATTACTTAGTACTTTAGTACTGATTTGTTTCGTACCGAGTACTTTAGCGGAACTTTATCCGGGATCCCTATGGGACTTTTTTTTACTCTGGATACAAAATTTTGCAAATATTTCCGTATGATTTGGGAAAGAAAAGTAGGTTCCTCTACTTCTTTGGATACTATATTCGAATCTGTAAACGAAAATGTTTCATGACGTAAATTTTTTGAGGAAAATGTGGTTTAAATCCATAAAAAAGGCGTTTCTTGCTATTTTTGAAAATTTATAGTACACTAACCAAACTGATTATATTGGTAAAAACTAGTACTATAAGTTACCGATGGTTAAAATTTCATAAAAAAATTTGCTTTGTTAGCAATAAATAATTAAACCTGACAAAAATGGCTATTTTTGGGATATATTTATTTTTTAGGCATACATGTTTATCTCGAAAACCTAAAGTAATAGAGCAATTCTAATGATAGATTTTACACGTAATTAAACCATTCTTGATTACCACCGCAGAAACCATGCAGACCTGTAATATCTTCAATAGAAGAACAAAAATTAATAACATTGATATTTAATTTAATGATTCTTTCTTTAAACTTTCTTTCCTGTAATATTATTATTAATGACGAGGTGAAATTTTTGAATGTAGGATTTAAACATTTTATTTGTATTTTGGTGATTTTGATCTGCCTCTTTGAATACTTAAGCAGATATTTCCAGTTACATCATAACTGTCATACTAAACGAAGAGAAATTTGATTCATAAGGTTATCGATATCTGTTGCATTTTATTTTACAAATAAATCACTGATGAGTGTCTTCGCACTGGCCAAGGTCTGATTTAATGAATAATTGATCTTATTCAGCACTGAACTCTAAAGTCAATTTTTGTATTAACACTTTTCACGATTAAATATCAAAGGGTCAATGAAAGTCCTGCTTTGAATTTTATTATTATTTTTAATTCAATCCAATTTTGAATTTTGTTTTATTTATAACAAAATTAATCTTGTATCATCGGTAAATCAGATTTCATTAACTGAGACCAAACAAGGAAACCATTTCGTCTCGTTTTTTGTATACATCATCTGAAGAGTAGAAAAACTCGTAATAAAAACGTTTTTTTTTCGAAAAAAGCTTTATTTTTTATGTAATAATCGAAAGAAAAAAATGTGCTCTATTAGTGGCACCTCGATAACATGACCATCGCAGTAGTGAAGTATTCTATATTTATCTAAAAGGGGAGTACATAAAACAGACTTACTATTGTTTTTACCAGTCACGACGGAGGAAGAGAATCTGCAATTCTGCTTTTTGGCGAACCTAACGACAGAACGAAAAACAACCATCTTTCAGGACCCAAGTCCGCAGGTTCGCCAAAAAGCAGAACACAACAGATCCTCTTGCTTTGATGCTGTATAATGAAAAAGAGTGGAAAAATGTATGTACTTTTATATGTGGAGAGTTTTCATTAAACAACATCAAAGGAAAAGGGTCTGTTGGGTTCTGCTTTCTGGCGAACCTGCGGACTTGAGGCCTAAAGGATGATTGTTTTTCGTTCTGTCGTTAGGTTCGCCAAAAACCAGAACTTGGCAGATCCTCTTCCACCGGTGTGGCTAGTAAAAAGCATAGTAAGTCACGAAAGCAAAAACCAATGAAGACATCTGTTTTATCTACTCCCTTTTTAGATAAATAGTAGAATACTCCACTACTGCAATGGTCGTGTTATCGAGGTGCCACTAATAGGGCGCATTTTTTTCTTTCGAATATTAGATCGAAAATAAAGCTTTTTTCGAAAAAACGTTCTTTACTGCAAGTCTTTCTACTCTTTAGATAATGTATACAAAAAACGAGACAAAGTGGCTTCCCTGTTTGGCCTCAGTTTATAAAATCTGATTAACCGATAATTCCCAAGGGCCTTAATATTCTCTCATTTCTTAAAAAGTTATAACTTTACAATGATTAGGCTATGATAAGCTTATAAAACACTGAGTGCATGAAAGCCAATAAATTGATGTCACGAGGTTGGACACTTTTGCTTTTACTGTATTATCAAGTCAAGTGGTCAAGTGGTCAAGTGGTCAGGTGGTCAGGTGCTCACTTGTAAATTTCTCTTCGATTTTTAATTCTCTTGAAGGACATTTAACGCACATAAGCCCGATTGGAAATCATCTTTCGATGGTCGCGTAAAATGCGGGTATGAACGACTCTCAGGAGACACTTTGCAACCGCATTAAATTACTGCTCTACTGGCTCGAGAATGAGGACATCCTGCGGCGTAGGCAAGGAACGAGAATTGTCGCCTCGTTGACTCTGAGATTGTACCGGTTGTCCGGTATGTATAGTCGAGCATTTAATGTCAATTAATCGAAATCATGAACCAGATCTGCTGTCGAGTCCAAAAAGTGCCATTTTTCACATCTTAGCTACCGGCCTTTTCCCCGAGATGAATTAGGTGAAGTTCTAACAGTAATTTAGGCGAGACAGTGACAATAAATTAAGCATGAAACACTAACAGTAAATTCAGGGGAAATGCAAAGTCTGTACAAAGTAATTAAATTTATTCTCAAGGTCGGATTATTACACCAAATAAATATAATGAAAATAGTAAAAGGGCTATGAGAAATAGTTCGATGCTATATTACTCTCGAATATTAGTTCATCAGTCAGAAATCTCCTCTGATAATCCCTGTTTTCGTCAGCGATTATCAGTCAGATTGCGTATTTTTGTGTGATCTGTGACTTATGATTATTCTGTGAAGCTCTTCGCCTGGGGTGATTGCTAGCAAGATTGATCAGCTACCTGTGTCGGAGCGGTTCTGCGGAACGAACGTATTGCTTAGGGAATTCTAGATTTATCTAAAATTTATTCCTCCTCCTGCGATTCCCTCTCTCACTCTTCCCAATTAATGGTATAATAATAATAATTTCAAATAAATAATTAGTTAGATGATCTATGACTCGTAAATTGAATTGAGAGAACGAGTCTGTGATATATTTTTTTTTCTATTTGTCCCTAAAAAAATTTAAATTAAAAATTGTCCGAAGTCACTTTTAGTGTCTTTTTTTTGAAAATCACTTTTTAGTCTTCAGTCACTTTTCTTTCAATAAATTAAAAATAGATTAAGCAATATTGAATTCAGGTCTATACCTATTTCTGAATTTTTTTTTAAAGAGTATTGTTAGACATTCCATGAAATTTTTAATGGATTTACATAATTTGAAGGGATTTTAAAGGATTTTGGAGATTTTAGGGTATTTTTGAAAATTCCAAGGATTTTCCTAATGCTTCAAAAAGTTTCAAGGGATTTCAAAAGATTTCAAGGTATTTAAAAAATTTAGGGTATTTTAAAACATTCCCAGGAATTTTAAATATATTTCGATAATTTGAAGATATTGCAAAGGATTTGAAAGATTTTAGGGTATTTTGAAAACTTCTAAGGTATTTTCAAGAGCTTTAAAAATTCTCATGAGATTTCCAAGGATTCGAATAATTTTAAGGGATTGAAAAACATTTTTATGGGGTTTTCAAAATTTTTCTAGAATTTTGAAAGGTATGGAACGATTTTATGGCCCTGCAAGGTTTTAGTATATTCTTAAAGATTAATTTAGGGATTTTATAAGAATTCCGAAGATTTCAATGACTTAAAGGGATTTAGAAGCTCTCAAGATATCCAAATAAATTTTCAAACAATTTATTAAGAAGAATTCAGAGTTCTCGTAGGGTTTCAAAGATTTAAAAATATTTAAAGGTATTAGCAAAGATTTAAAATTTTTAAAAATATTTTTGGATATTTTAAAAGGTTACAAGGACTTTTAAGTTGATTTCAATAATTTGAAGGGATTTTAAAGAACCTTTAAAGATTGTAGGGTATTTAAAAAAAATTCCAAGAACTTTTTTAGAGCTTTAAAAACCTCCAATGGATTTCAAAAGATTTCATACGATTTGAAATATTTAAGGGAATTTTAAAAGATTTTAAGGAATTTTTAATTTATTTCAATAATCAACTTGAAGGAATTTCAAATGGATTGGAATATTTCAGGGTGTCTAAGATTCTAAAGCATTTTCAAAAGCTAAACAAAATTTTAAAGGATTTTCAGAGATTTTAGGGAATTTTTAAACTTTCAAGGTATTTCAATAAATTCTTTCAGAATTTCAGGAAATATCATCAGGTTTCATAGAATTTTAGGGAATTTTGTAATCCTTTAGAGGCTTTCATAGAATATATTCATAAGAAATGGAGGATTTCGTAGGGATTTGAAGAAATTTTCGAATAATTTTTGCAATTAATTTTAATTGATTTCTAATTCACCTTGAATTTTTATTAATTTTTATTAAATTATTTTATATTCTTTAGAATTATTCTCAGTTTATCAATTTACTTGAATTCTTCTTAATTCACTCTTTCTACTCAATTCAATAAATTAAACGAAAAAATTTAAGTTTTTATTTAATTCATCCTGAATTTTTTTGTACATACCTTGAATTATTAGGCATTTCATCACATTCTTTTGACTTCCCTTGAATTTTTGTAAACTTATTTCAAACTTACTGAATTTAATAAACCTTTGCAGATTTTTTTTATTGTTTTCAATTAACTTAAATTTCTTTTCAACTCGCCTTGAATTTTTATCAAATTGTTCCCGTTTCCCTTAAATTTCTCTCAATTCACTACAATTTTACTGAAATCAGTGGAATTTTTCCAGTTTATTTAAATTGTTTTGCATTTAACTTGAATTGTTTGGAAATCTTATCAATTTATCCTAAATTTTTTTGAATCATCCGGAATTCTTATAAATTTCATCGCATTCTTTTGAATTGTTTTAAATTCAAAAGAACATTAGTCACATTATTATTGTATATTAGTCACTTTTTCAGTTTAAATAGTTCACTTTTTCAAGTAAATTAGGCTGTGACATCCCTGAAAATAATAAATGTAAAACTTATAAATCAAAATTTAAGATTGTTTTATTCCTTTTATAAAAGCTTCTATATTAAACATCTTACAAGATTCGAATTTTGTTATTTAAATAATAATATTCAGGAAAAACGAGAAATCAGTTATGGAAAAATCAGGGAAAATTCAGGCAGTTTTAAAAACGTAGTTTTTCGGCCAGTCTGGATAAAATCCTCACAGTCAGTAAACATTTTCTTAAATTATAAACTGCCAACAGTACTATTTCCTCCGCATTTATAATAATTTTAAAAATTATTTATATTATTATTTTCCTATTGAATAAGATATTGCCTCGATTCTGAATGTTTCGCAACTGGAATTGCCTTGACTTCAGGTATCACATACGCGTGTTTAGCTTGAAGTTTTTGTTTGACAGGCGTTGGTTTTAGCAGACTCTTGGCTGTCACAGTGAATTTTCAGGCTCTTTAAGATAAGCTGCCTGATTAACTCGCCTGGCTGTAAAGCCTCGCACATCTCGAGGTCTTTAGCGAGACTCTGAATTCATAATCGCTGCCTTCAGGTGCCGGACGTAATTTCATGGATGAACCGTAAATGTGCCCCGGAATGTTGTTACAGTTATTCGTTTTTAGGGTTTCGCAGCCCCAGGAAGAAACCCTTAAAATTCTAGTAGGTATTAAATTTAAACATATAACTCTGTATTAATATATATATATATATATATATATATATGCCAATGCACTTGCGAGATGGATGCAGAGAGCTGTCATCCTTGAGTCGCTCCGTGTCCTCAAGAAACACGAGGCTTTCGCTGGCCTGTCGTTGTGTGTTCATAGTGCCCTATGTCCACCCATCTCACTATCGTGAGACGTGGCCATATATCAATATCAATATGATATCAGTGTTAATATAAACATTAACATAATGTAATATGAATATTAAAACCTATATCAACAGGAAGGATAATATTTTTAAATGATTAAAAATAAATCAACATTCCTATTTGTTTATAGAAGGCTTCACAGTCTTTTCCCTTTTCATCTTTTTCTCCTTTTCCATTTATATACGAACTGAATAATAGAATCCAATAAGAAAATCCAACGATTCTTTGTTGAAAGTTTCTTCATTTTGAATGAAAAATTTATTATTATATTTTTGGTTGAGAACACATGTTTTTTTGTTGAAATTTTAATTATTTTTATAGAAATGTAATTATCTTCTTGAAAATTTTACAATTTTGTTAAAAATTCATCATTTTTTGTTGAAAACTGAACTGTTTTGTTGAAAATTCGTTTTTTTTTCAAATTTCAAATTTAATTATTTTTTAGAAAATCAAACTATTTCATTAAAAGTTACCTTTTTTGTTGAAAAATGAACTGCTTTGTAGAAAATTCGTCTTTCTAACTTGAAAATTCAACAATTTGGTAGGAATTTTTTTTATTTTCCTGAACAAGAAATCTTTTTTGTTTCAAAATGTATCTCTTTTGGTAAAAACTTAATCTTTTTTGCATAAAAATGCAACTGTTTCTGATTTTTTGTTTTGTTTGAAAATTCAACTACTTGTTCAAAAGTTTAACTACTTTGTTACAAATTCATTTTTTTGTGGAGGATTCATCATTTTAATTGAAAATTCATCTCTTTGGTTGGAAATGTAACTATTTAGTTTGAATTTTTTTTTTTATTGATTAAAAATTACTTATGTTATTTTAAAATTTGATTATTCCAGTTGAATATGCATAATCTAATTTGAAAGTTCATCTCTTGAAATTACATTTTTGGACTGAAAATTTAACTATTCCAGTTGAATATTCATCATGTAATTTGAAAGTTCATCTCTCTGACGATCTCTTTGATTGAATATTTAACTACTCTAAATAACATTTTTTTTTTTGAAAATTAAATTTCTTGACTGAAAATTTAACTATTTCAGTTAAAGATTCATCATATAAGTTAAAAATTTATCTCTTTGGTCGAAAATTTAACTTGTTTGTTGAAAATTTGTCGTTTTGGTAGAAAATTGATCTTCTAGGTACAAAATTAATCTATTTGGTTGAAAATTACCATTTCTGTTAAACATTTATATTTACGGTTAAAAAATTCGATTGGCTTGTAAAAAATTCGACTTTTTGGCTTAAAAATACAAAAATTTGGTTGCAATTTATGTTCTTTCTTTTGACCGAAAAATCATTTTTGGTTGAAAATTCAACTATTTTGTTCAATATTCGTCTTTTTGGTTTGAAAATTCATCTCTTTTGGTAGAAATTTCATCTTTTTTGGTTACAAATGCAACTCTTTAGTTCTCTTTAAGTTTTAATTAGTTACCATTTTTACTAATATAAATTAGTGACTGAATTCTAGTTATATATCAGGTATTTTTGACTAATTAATAATTTTAGTAGAGGATTCAAATATTTACTTGAAAATTTGTCTTTCTGGTATAAAGATTCATCATTTTAGATGAAAAGTTATCTTTTTGGTTTGAAATTGAACTATTTTGTTGAAAAATCGTTATTTTTTTGTTTGAAAGTTGTTTTGTTTTTTTACTGAAGATTTAACAATTCCATTTTTAGATAAGAAATTAATTTTTTTCAGAAAATTCAACTATTCAGTTGAAAATTTAGCTTTTTTATTCAAAATTTAACTCTTTTGTTGAACATTCGTCTTTTTGGTTTTAAAACTCATCTCTTTTGGTAGAAATTCAATTTTTTGTATTTAAAAATGCAACTGTTCGATTCTATATAAATTTGAATCAGTAAATTTTTTTACCAATATCAAGTAGTGACTGAATTCTAGCTATGAATCAGTTGTCTTTTAGTGATAATTCAGTACAACTTACTAATTAATCAGTGAAAATAACGGATTTATAGCAAGAACTCAATCACTGATTGAAATTCATAAAAATTGTAACTGATTCAAATCTACATATTTGAAAATTAATCTGTTTTGGTTAAAGATTCAACTGTTTTGTTGAAAATTCGTCTTTCTGGTTAAATTCAACTGTTTTTGACTTAAAATCAAAACATTGTTTTGTTTAAATATTAAGTATTATATTTTTCGTTGAGAGCTCGTTTTTTTTTAGTTAAAACTTCTACTTTTTAGCTAAAAGATAAACTACTTTCTTGCAAATTAATTTTTTGGTTGAAGATTCATAATTTTAGTTGAAAATTCATCTCCTCGCTTGAAAATGTAACTCTTCCATTAAAAATTGAACTATTTTGATGAAAATTCAATATTTTTACATCAGATTTTAGGAATTGAAGGCGTTTTAAATTGAATCGTAATATATTGTGAAACTTTCGAACGTTTCTGAAACTTTATTATAATGAAACTTTTTATTTTTTCAGGAAACTCCCAATGTTTTAGTGAAAAGTTACATTGACTCAATTGCCGGGGAAGCGAGGAAGGGGAAGGAGAATGAAGGGGCGCGGAGGGGAAGTAGGATGAATTAGGGAATTATGGGAGAGGTTTGGGGAGTATAGGAGAAGAAGTAAGGGGTGGGGCGTAGAGGAGAGGGTAAATGAGTGTAGAGAGGGGAGGTGATAATAAGACATAATCAGATGGGATCGGATAGGACAGGACAGGGTAGGATTTTTATGATTTTTATTTACAGTCAAACCTGGATTTAGCGTCGGTTTAGGGGCTGACGGCCGCGTTCAATCCAGGCTCACCGAACTATTTTGTCTCTCTCTTGTTTTTTTGTCTCTCCTGTTTCTCTCTCTGTTTTGTCATGCCTGACTGAACACCCCCCCCCCCCCCGGAGGTCCTCTCACGCATCCCCGATGCGCAGCGACAATTCTCGGAAACGCTGAATCAAGGTTCGCTAAATCCAGGTTTCACTGTACTAATTTTTAATAAATGTAATACCCGTCTGCCTATATCCTTGATTCCGGGGTCATTATGAGGAAAAGTCGAAATTCGTGAGACCAGAAGTAAAATAAGGATAACATAGGCCAATGACCAAGCAACGTGCATGGTTCATCAGATGATTCGTGAGCAGCATAACAACGTGATTCCTCATTCTGACAGTGAAGCAGATCGCGGCGCCGAGACTGAGAAAAAGGCATTACGCCTTGGCGGAGAGGATTCGTATCGAATGAATAAAAATAGTTGTGTTTACAACCTCAGGCGAGGCAATAAAAAGGTGTTGATACCACATTACCACGTACCTTCGCTTTTCAGAGGTGAAAAATCTGGAGAGAGCCTTATTACACTTGCTCACGAGTATTTTATGTTTGGCTTAAATTGGACTTTGATAGCGATGAGATAGGATAAATTAAGTTAAGTCATGTTAGGGAACATTGTGGACGTTATTTCCTTAAGAAATGGACGTCTTATCTTGGAAAGTGAAGTTAAAAGTTAAATCGAAATAAACTATGTTCGAAAAGTTAAACATTTATTAAAAATATTATAATAGAGAAAGTAGGCATACGATTTTAATAATAATAAAGGATTTTTAGGCACTAACATTTTCATTATTGCAGATTTTAAATGTTTTTTTCACACATTCTAGGGACTGAGCCCTGAGCTGGTACCTCTGAAAAATTTTGCAGGTTTTTTTACCGACATTGTGGTGGTTTGGATTCCACCTCAAGCTACAGATCCCCAAACATGCACTAACAATGCACTTACAAAAATGCATTTGTAATTGATGATATAAACCGGGATACCCACATGTAGAATATTCAGTTTGGTAATCCAAACTCAAAAAATGCCTTCGACATACTGGGCGGTAACCATCTTAAGTCTGCGAGATAATTTTTAAAAAATTTTTTAAAATAGTAATGATCCCCTTAATTCCTTTTATCGTAAATTTTGGGTTCTCTTCAAATTCTAAATATTAAAAATTGTTTATTGTTTTATTTTCAGAGCTTTTGATAGTAATTATTTCCAAAATTGAGAGTTATTAAACTTGCTCTGCTGTTTAGCCTTCCAAATTTTTTCTTCATCAATCTTATAGGAACAGATAAGAAAAATTATAGATCTAAGGCTCTAGATTTTATTTTAATTTAGATTCTGGCTTTTAGAATTTTGAGAAATTTATTTTTTGAGCTATAAAACACACTTTTATAGGTAAATAAAAAAAATACTAAAGATGCAAGTTTCGAATTTTAACAAGAGTTGCTGTGAAGATGATAATGAAATCTTGAAATTTGAATCTTTAGAAAAAACAATACCTACATAAGATGGAATTTTAATTTAATTTTCTTTGAAGAAGCTATTATCTGGAAAATGCGTAAATATAACGAGACATTTTTTATATTTTGATCACCATCACAGAAACTTTCCTAACTTGAAATCAGTTCAGTACAGAAACCTAGAGTCTATCAATTATTTCAACTTGAAAGCCTTGACATAATAAATTATTTAAAAGCAGATACAACTTCAGTTTAAAAACATTTACATTAATTAGTTTACTTGAATTAAAAATAATTGAACTTGAGGACTTCGTAATTTTGAAAATGAATTAGTCCATGTCTCTGTCAATTGTTTTAAATTATTTTTTTCAATTAATCATCTTTGAAACGCCAGAGACTAGAAAAAGTATTGGAAATCAAGAAATTCTTGCATTTAAAAATCTTTGATATAAAAGATTTCTGGAAAAAGGTTGAATGTTTAGTGTGAGATGTTTTTTTTTTAATTTAGGAAGTTTTTAAATTTAAAGAATATTCATACGCGTGCAAATTTATTTTAATGAAAAAACATTTCCTAAATGCCAGAGCATATTGTTATTATTATTATTAGGTTGAAAATGAAGACAGTTCGAAAACTGGTAAATACACTCATATATAGTACGACGGTTCCCATTCTGAACTTTGAGGTAAGGTAAAGGTACCTATCATGAGACAAATTTTGAGGGGGTTTTGAGATTTTCATTAATTTTTGAACGATAGTAGGATATATTTCCAAAATGTTTATATCAATGATGCGCTGGTCTTTTCTGAATGCGAAACGCCTATCAAAAGTTTAATTTAGTCTAAGGAAAGTTATTATATTTATGAAAAAGCGGAACTACCTTTATGTACCTATTATGAAACAACTTTTGGACTCTTGTACCGGTGTTCCATAATGCATGTCCCTATTATGGAACAGCAAAAAAATGTGTTTTTTTATATTAATATGACTTATTTTATATTATTTTCTATATTAAATCTAACTACATAGTACAATTAACTTTTATTTAAATCGTTCATAGAGATAAATAATTGAATACAAGTTTCGTTAATATTGAAAAACCTAACCTATAAAGGGTAGTTTCCGTGAACGAAGTGAATTATATTTTATTTTTGCTGAAAAATATTTGTTATAGGGAATGAATTTTTATTTAGGTGAATGAAAAAGATGAAAAAACCATGAAGGATGAAGTCAAAACTAAAGAAACTTGGTCAGAGTGAAGTGTAAATGAAATATTAGGCTAAGTACCCTTTTCGTTTTTTTTCTTTTATTGTACTTAATAATAACTTCCTGTGTTTTATTGAATATTCGTCCTTTTTTGTAGAAAATTATTCTTCTTGGTTGAAAATTCATATTTTGCCTTGAAAATTGAACAGCTTGTTTTAAATTTATTTTCTCTGTTGACTGAAAAGTATTTTTTAATTGAAAAAATTCAGAATTTAAATCTTTTTTGGTTGAAATTTCAATTATATTGCATTTTTCGTTCAGAATTCATCTTTTTTAGTTGAAAATTTAACTCCTTAATTAAAATGTAACTTTCTGATTAAAAATTAATTCTTTTCGTTGAAGATTTATCATTTTAATTGAAAATTCATCTCTGATTGAAAATGTAACGAGTTTGTTGAAAATCAATTTTTCTAAATGAAAATTTAACTTTTCCAGTTGAGACTTCTATTTTTGGTTAGAAATGTATCTTTTTGGGGAAAATTTAACTGTTTGATTGATAATTGATATTTTTTATATAAAAATTGAAATATTTGGTGAAAATTTGTTGTACCTTTTTGGTATAAAATTCAACTATTCCAGTTGAAGATTCATCATTTTAGTTGAAAATTCATCACATTGGCTGAAAATTGAACTGTTTGATTGAAAATCCGCTTTTTTCTGTTGAAAATTAATTTGTTTAACTATTCGGTTTTTTGTTGAAAATTCTTCTCTATTTTTTTTTTGTAAAATTCAACAATTGGTTAAAAATGTATCATTTTCAGTTGCAAATTCAACAACTTGGTTTCAAATTCATATATTGTGTTGAAAATTCGTATTTTTTGTAGAAAATTAATCTTCATGTTTGACTATTCATCTTTTTGGTTGAAAATTCATCACATTGGTTGAAAATTCAACTGTTTGATTGAAAATCCGTTTTTGTTGTTGTTAAAAATTAATTTGTTTAACTTAACGTTTAACTATTCTGTTTTTTGTTGAAAATTCTTCTCTATTTTTTTGTGTAAAATTCAACAATTGGTTAAAAATGTATCATTTTCAGTTGCAAATTCAACAACTTGGTTTCAAATTCATATATTGTGTTGGAAATTCGTATTTTTTGTAGAAAATTAATCTTCATGGTTGAGTATTCATCTTTTTGGTTGAAAATTCAAACATTTGAGTTGAAGATTCATAATTTTAGATGAAAATTCATCTGCTTGGTTTAAATTTCAATTATTCCAGTTGAAGATTCATCATTTTATTTGAAAATTGATCACTTTGGTTGAAAATTCAACTATTTTGTAGAAAATCCGTTCTTTTTTGGTTCAAAATTAATTTGTTTTACCTAAAGTTTGAATATTATATAATAACATGATATAAGCTATATTAATACAATAAAAAAACACATTTTATTGCAAACGTACCTCTGTTCCATAAATAGGAGCAAGCGTTGAAAACGTGTCCGTCGATATGAAACACCCATGTTTCTCCGTTCCATAAATATGGACCGTGTTAAGAAAGGTGTACGTATTATAAAACAACTAATTAATAAATAAAGTTTTATCCAAATAAATAAAAAGTGCAGTCATCTCAAATCTATAAACCTCAAGCTGTCATTTAATCTATTACACATGTGAAATAATCGAAATTTGTGAATACACGAGATAAAATAAATTATAGGTATCAAGCCTTCTGACTCGGATAAATGGCAGTCAATTTTTCCGAGTATGGAGGTTATATAATTAAAATTATTTTGTAGTGTTTAAAACTTTAGAACCATACTTGCTTTTTATTTAAATAAAAAGCCTAACTTTCATACTTATTAATGAAATAATTTGTGCTCAAAAATATACTTTTAAATTATTTATAAATCGAATTATTTGTCAAACTGTTTCATAATTGGGTCATGTTTCATGATAGGTACCTTTACCTTACAAGAGCTTTGAATTTAAACGTTCAAAATTGTAAACTTTTGAAAATGAATTGTAGAAATTTTAACGTCTAGAAACTAGGAAGCTTTCAGGCTAAACACTATCTAAAATTAGAGTAAAAAAATCCTTTTCTCAATAATACTGTTTCAAACTTCAGAATTGCTTCAGATTCAACTTAAATTTGAAAAAAGCAATGTATGCGTTTTGAAAGTGAAGCGTCATAACAAAAATGGAAAAGATTTCTTTTCTGAAAATAGTGAAAATGGTAAATTCATCACAATTAAAATAAATTCGAACTTATTGTAATTTGAAATAATAAGTGAAGGGTGGCAGTACAGAACCGGATAACGAAAAAATTGGGAATTTTGTAAACGAGCTAAAAAACTTTATTCAAAAATTTATTCAAAAAAAGTCACTTCTCAACGAAATACGTAATAGTTGAATTTTCGAAAAAAAAAATTTGACCAAAAGAGATGAATTTTTAACAAGGGAGTTGAGTTTTGAAGCTAAAAAGTTCAAAGTTTTAGAAAACCGTTGACTTTGAAAAAAAGTTCATTTACAACTAAATATGAAATAATAAATATAATAATGTAAAATTATAAAATATAAATTATATAAATTATATGGCCAACGGCCATGCCACGCTGAAAAACCAGTTCTCGTCAGATCACTGAAGTTAAGCAGCGTTGGGCGCGGTTAGCACTTGGATGGGTGACCATTCGAGAAAACTGAGTGCTGTTGGCACATCGTGGGTGTGGTGAGCCCACACTTGTAGTTATTTACTGCAAGTTATCAACCTTGAAACACTACCCGAATCGGGTAGTGTCACGCCTACCCCGAAAGGGAAATGGCTTAATGGTATATTACTATTTAAATATAAAACAGAAGTAGACTTTCGAGAGGATGTATTGCTGATGAGGGCCAAGAAAATTTTATTAGAATCAGTTATCCATTTTCGAGGAAACAGATGTGTAAGCTGACAACCTCAAAGTGATACTGACCACAAACTGGAACAGGCTAGGCTGCGGATTTTGAACGAGGGTAAACCAGTTTTTTTTGTAAATTATGCACTTTTCTAAATTTACAACAAAAATGATCTATCCCTCTCTAATTAATATTTTTTTAAATATATTGAAAATCTCTGCACTTATTAGATTCAGATTGGCGATAGCTCGATTACCAGTAGCCACGAGGCTTTCAAGCGACAGGTGCAAACATTTGGAACGCGGCGGACAAAAACGGTGCGAGTAATTGTGCTGGGGGGCAAAACCAGTTTGCTAAAAACAACCCGCCGATTCTCGAGGAGTGGGCTACCAACCATGCATCGAAGATCGTTCATCACAGGCACCATGAGATACAAGAAAAGCGA
Organism: Andricus curvator; assembly: GCA_932195095.1. Classification (NCBI taxonomy): domain Eukaryota; kingdom Metazoa; phylum Arthropoda; class Insecta; order Hymenoptera; family Cynipidae; genus Andricus; species Andricus curvator. The sequence continues at coordinate 219,501 of CAKNYM010051422.1, read as the reverse complement.
ATGACAAAAGAAATGCACTCAGAATTCGCCTCAGGACGGAGAAAATTATTGTAGCCAAGTTTCAACTTAATTTCAAAATTTTTTCACGGCAGAAGTAGGCACTACACGAGATGCAATTCATGCTCGAGTTTCAAGGTCCAGAGGAAAAAATTACTGGGTGAGGGTCAACTGGCTATGAAATTTGCATGTGGTTTTAGGAATCGAGTAGATTCCCCCTATGGTTTGAGATTATACTCACAAAGTAAATTGTGTACTTCAATGAGCCTCAAAGAATGAGTGATTTTGAAGAGAATACTTGAAATGCAACATTTCACTTTTTGTTTAATATACGATAGGGGCCAGGAGTATGGGGACACCTAAAAAGTAGAGGATAAAAATATGGACACACTTTTCGCGGGATATCTCCGGAACAAAATATGATAGAATAACTTCTGTAGAAGCCTTAGAAAGGTTATTCAATTTCGCTTTAAATGAGCTTCATTTATATAATTTTTGACAACTAGTAACTAAGTTAGGAAGTGAAAAAGACCAGTATAATTCCCGATTATTTCCAATTTTCAAGATTCAATTTCAACTTCTGGCAAAATCTAGGAAAATAATGGTAAAAATTTGAACTATATTTGCTAGTTCTCGAATGTCATGCACATTTTTAATGATAATTCGAGAACCAGTAAAATGTTTTCAAGTTTCTTAGGCTCATTTAGAGAAGATATTTTAGGGTTCATTTTGAGTGACTTTCAAACTTTTACCATTATTTTCCAAATTTTGCCAGGAGTTGAAGTTGAATTTTGAAAATTGGAAAAAAATCAGAAATTAGACTGGTCTTTTTCACTTCCTAATAGTCAAAATAACTTTAAGTAAAGCTCATTTGACGCAAAATTAAATAACCTTTCTAGTTTTTAGGTGTCCTCTTACTCCTGGATGGTACTGTATGGCTGAAAACCATAAAATTATTCTAAATAGATTTAAAGTAATATTTTGCTTTTATTATAACGTTTCCAAACATAACAATGACTTCTCAACATATAATCCTAATAAATAAGCGTAAAAATATGAAACTAATTGATGTTTCATTAAAATTAATCTATATAATTAACTTCGAATGTAAGACTGATAATAATAAGAATTATTAGGATGCATAAGACCCGTGAACCTCCGTGAAACCTAATGAGGTTTCCTGAAATCAACAAAAATTTATTAAAATACCTTGAGAACATTTAGATTCCTTAAAATCATTAAATCTTCTAAAATACCCTAAAATATTTCAAATACTTTAAAACATTTGGAGATATCTTGAAATTATCTAAAGCTCTTGAAAATTCCTTAGATCTTTTAAAAATACCCTACAATGTTTTGAAATCCCTTTAATTTATCGAAATATATTAATAATTCTTTGGAATCTTTTAAAAAAACCCTAAAATCTTTGAAATCCTTTAAAATCCCTTCAAGTTATTGAAATATATTCAAAATTCCTTAGAATATTCGAAAAAACCCTAAAATATATAAAATCCTTTCAATTTATTGAAATCTGTTGAAAATTGCTTGTGATATTTTTTAATACCCTAAAATTGAAATGTATTGAAAATTCCTTGGAATCTTCGAAAAGCCCTAAAATCTTTGAAATTCTTTGAAATTCCTTTAAGTTTTTAAAATCTGTTCAAAATTTCTTGAAATATGTTGAAAATACTTTTAAATATTAAAAATTCTTTCAATTTACTGAAATCTGTTAATAATTCCTTGAATTATCTTAAAATACCCTAAAATTGAAATGTATTTGAAATTCCTTAGAAAAAAAGCTCTAAAATCTTTGAATTTCTTTCTAAATCCCTTCAAGCTATTGGAATCTATTTAACATTCCGTAGAATATTTGAAAATACCCTGAAATATTTTAAATCCTCTCAATTTATTGAAATCTATTGAAACTTCCTTGGAATCTTTAAAAATACCCTAAAATATTCAAAATTCTTATAATTTACTTAGTTTTCAAAGCTGTTGATAATATTCCTTGAAATTCCTTAAAATATTTAAACTCATATAAAATAATTTAACATCCGGGGAAATTTTTTCAAATACTTTATTTAGAGCCTTAAAAATTCCTTTTTATTATAGAAATCCCCGGAAATCTGATAAATTTCCTTCGAAATTCCTTAAAAATTCCTTAAAAATCCTTTGAGATATCTGGAAACGTTGGATATTTCGTGAAATCTCTTTAAATCTGTTTTAAAAAATCCTAAAATTTTCTAAATCCTACATGAAATCCTTCCAAATCTTCCGAAATTGAAGAAAATTCTTTAGTTCCGCATGGAATTTTTTAAATTCTGTGAAATTCCCTGTAATATTTCAAAATCTCTACAAATCTCTGCCATCCTAGGAAAACCCTGAATTCTAGTGAAATTTTGTTAAAATATAAAAATGTTCAGAAATTTTTGATATCTATTAAAATCCCATAAAAATCCGTTGACATTTTGTGAAGTTCCTTGGAATCATTGAAAATACCCTAAAATATTCAAAATTCTTATGATTAATTTACGTGTATTGAAAATCCATAGAAATATTTTAAACTTCCCTAAAATAATTCAAATCCTTTGAAATATTTTGTAAGTTTTCAAAGCTGTTGATAATATTCCTTTAAATCGATTGAAATATTTAAACTCGTATAAAATAATTTAACATCCGGGAAAATTAATTCAAATACTTTATTCAGAGCCTTAAAAATTCCTTTTTATTATAGAAATACCTGGAAATCTGATAAATTTCCTTTGAAATTCCTTAAACATTCTTTGAGATATTTGGAAACGTTGGATATTTCCTGAAATCTCTTTAAATCTGTTTTAAAAAATCCTAAAATTTTCTAAATCCTACATGAAATCCTTCCAAATCTTCCGAAAATCACGAAAATTCTTTAGGTCCGCATGGAATTTTCGAAATTCTGTGAAATTCTCTATAATATTTAAAAATCTCTTCAAATCTTTGAAATCCTAGAAAAACCCTTAATTCTAGTGAAATTTTGTTAAAATAGAAATATAAAAATTTTTTATATCTATTGAAATCCCATAAAAATCCGTTGACATTTTGTAAAGTTCCTTGGAATCATTGAAAATACCGTAAAATATTCAAAATTCTTATAATTTATTTACATGTATTGAAAATCCCTAGAAATATTTTAAACTTTCCTAAAATAATTCAAATCCTTTGAAATATTTTGTAAGTTTTCAAAGCTGTTGATAATATTCCTTGAAATCCATTAAAATATTTAAACTCATAAAATAATTTAACATCCGGAAAAATTATTTAAAATTAATTAAATACTTTATTCAGAGCCTTAAAAATTCCTTTTTATTATAGAAATCCCTGGAAATCTGATAAATTTCCTTTAAAATTCCTTAAAAATCCGTTGAGATATTTGGAAATGTTGGATATTTCCTGAAATCTCTTTAAATCTGTTTTAAAAAATCCTGAAATTTTCTAAATCCTACATGAAATCCTTCCAAATCTTCCGAAATTGAAGAAAATTCTTTAGTTCCGCATGGAATTTTTTAAATTCTGTGAAATTCCCTGTAATATTTCAAAATCTCTTCAAATCTCTGAAATCCCAGAAAAGCCCTTAATTCTAGTGAAATTTTGTTAAAATAGAAATATAAAAATGTTCAGAAATTTTTTATATCTATTGAAATCCCATAAAAATCCGTTGACATTTTGTAAAGTTCCTTGGAATCATTGAAAATACCCTAAAACCTTTTAAATCCTATGAAATTCTTTAAAATACCTTGAAAAGTTTGAAATAATATTTGCCAGTCCACTTCTATAAATATTATGTACAAACTAGGGGCTTGAAAAAATCAATAAAATAATAATTTAACTTTGGTAATTATTTGTTTAGTTAATTGTGTTATATGAAGCAATAATAATGAAATTTCAATTTTCATATTTCAAGCCTCGAGAAACAGATCTGATTGTTATTTTAACTTACAAAATACCGTAAACGGTTTATATCAAAAGATTGTCATTAAATACAAAAAATTGTAATTATATAATGAGAGCGTCCTTATGAATATCGCTAATAATTGTTTTTACGAATATTATAATTAATATAAATAAAAGATGTTTCATGTTGATCTGAAATACTTTTTTTCCATTCAATTCAAAATCGAGTAATTCCAACGTTTCGATTATAACTCACATAGGGTAATGGGTACAGTGGCTGGCCACCTTTGACAATGATTAGCCACTTCAAAATGATCATATATTAAGAAATATTGATAATTGAGAATTATAATAAATAGCGTGGAGTGTGTTGAGGACAATCTTACACTGTTTATTAGTAGTTTTATTTGTGAATATTTCTTAATTACGTATATTTAAAGCAAATGGCCAACCATTGTACCCATTACCCTGGCACCTGCATTTTTTGGATTGCTTTTCTGGGATTTCTAATTTTTGAAGAAGAATCTAAATTTCAAGTTGACTCTTATCTACTGCACGACAAGTCAGGGTTGATATTATGGTAATTTTTTTATTTTTATTATCTACCTTAGGGCCCATAATTTTGTCAACATAATTTTGAAATAACTTAATCTTCAGAAGTATTAAAAACCCTTTTCAGTGCATTATAGTTTGCGAAAAAAAATATTGTCAAGGAAGAAAGTAACATACACTTTCATTCGTTTGAATCTTTTTTTAACAATTATCCGACAGTTGCAAATCGCTTTTTATGTAAATCATCTCCGGGAGCTGCAGTACCGTTTTAGGTTGTCAATCAGCCTTACGGGCGATTTTGAGGGAGTACAAGGTGGAAGAGGCGTGTCTGAAATGTCAGTCTGTTAAAAAAATCACTCTACTTAAAAGAGGCTTGAGATATATATGGCTTTTCTCCTTGTTCTCTTACTTTAAAATCTTCAAATATATAAAAAAAAAATATATCAAAACAATCATTCTATTAGTATTATAAACAAAGTCGTAACTAGCCTTTTTTGCGCCATGTGCGAGTGGATATAATAATATATAATTATGGCGCCCCCCCCCCCCAAATCAAGTGGCGCCGGAAGCAAATATTTCAACATTTTCAAGGTTGAAATGACAGGTCTCGGACTCATTTGATAAATTCAAACATTTTGAAAAATAGTAGGAAAATAGTGTCATGCAATTATTTACCTATATATCACATCTTACAATATTACAACTCCCATCAATTCTTGTGCAATCTTTTTGAATCTTTTGTGATATACCTTAAAGGGTTGGAAATCTGTTGAGGTCCTTTCAGAAACCCCTGAAATCTGTTGTTGAGATTCTCTCAAAATTCTTGGAAAACTCGTCAATCTTTTTGTATAAAAAATCGGTAGAAATCTCTTGAAATCTCTAAGATCCCTGAAATCCTTAGAAATCCCTAGAAGTCCCTTGTATTTCATTTCATTTATTTTTTAAATTTCTCTTAAAATCCGTTGAAATCCGTGGACAACTTTAAAATATCACTGATATCCAGGGTACCTTTTTAAAATCGCTTGAAATTTCTGAAATCCAAAGAAATTCTTTGAAAACCTTAAAAATGTTGAAACTCGTTAAATTTCTTGGAATTAAAAATAAAATTTTAGAAGATTAAATTTTTTTTATTTACACTTTGAAATCGTTTGAAATACCTTAAAATAAATAAATAACATCCATTAAGTTTTGTGAAATTCCTAGTAATCCTTCAAAAATGGAATAAAATCCCATACTGCACCTTGAAACCTATATCTTTCAAAATTCCTTCAAAAATGATTAAATATTTGAAACCCTCTCAAATCCCGTAAAATCCACAAAATCAGATAAAATCCCCTTAAAATCTTGTAAAATCATTGGTATTTTTGCAAATTCCTTAAAATCCTTTAAAATACCCTAAAAGTTTTGAAATTCCTTGAAATCCTCTAAAATTGTTGAAATCCGTTGAAATTCACTGAAATCTAGAAACCCTTGAATTCTGTTGAAATCTTCTGAAGTCCCTGGAAAACTTTACAATTTTTTTAAATCCCTTAAAATCTAAAAAAATTCCTTGAAAGCATGTAGAATGTTCTAATTTCTTTGGAAATCATTTGGATCCCTAAAATATTGTAAATTCCCTGAAATCTTCGAAATGTTTTAAATTTCTGAAATCTTACGAAATAATTTGAAATTTTTCAATCTATTTAAGTTTTCTATAATCAGGGTGGCCATTTTAGTTGGGAAAAATTATTGGAAATTTCTCCATAATTGAAATTAAAAAACTCGATCTCTTAAGGCTGATTTTTATTTTATGTAATCAAAACAAAATCAAAAAAAATCAAAACAAAACTGCAAATTGAAGCACTCAGGTTGAACTCTTTGGAATTATACAATTTTAAATCTGAAGCTTGAAACATTTTTGATTCAGAAATTTGGAATTTAAACGCTAAATAATTTACACGTATAGCTTTCAACAATTTTCAAAAGAACCATTTTAAATTAAATGCAGTTAAACTGAGAAATTTTTAATTCTAAATTTTTATGAACTGAACAATTCAAAGATTTGTGGTTAAGAAATATGATTCAATGCTACATTTTTAATGTAAAATATTTCAGAATTACGCACTTTAAAAAAGTCAACAATTAAACTTAACACTGAAAAAACATTTTAATCGAACTTGTATTAAATTGAATTACATCATTTGGAATAAAATTTGTGATATTTCAAGTGATTCACTAGATTTTTTTTCCAAAAATTTGAAAAAATTCCTAGTCAAAAAATAAATTAACTGTCATTTCCTGATACAGCGGCCGCCTTGATTTTCCTAAAAATGCTATGAGCTCCCAGTAAATTCCTCGGCATTTTTTTTTAATCTACTTATACTCTTTAAAATCTTTAAAAAAATTTTAAATCCCTTGAATCTTTTTAAATGCTGTAAAAAATCTTGAAATGTGTGATATTTTTTCAAATTCCATAAAAAATGTTTAAATATTGGAAATCCCTTGAGGCCCCATAAAATACCATAAAATCTGTAGAAATCCCTAGAAGTCCCTAAAAATTTCATTCCATGTTATTTATACTCCCTCAAGTTCTCTAGGAATCCTTTGAAATTGCCTAAAATCTCTTAAAAACTTTGAAATCATTTGACATCCCTTGAAATTTTGGAAGTTTTGAAATTTCTTGGAATCTTGTACAATATCCTAAAATTTTTCAAATACCTTGAAATCCATTGAAATTTTGTAAATTCATAAAGTCCTTAGAGATCCTGTAAAATTTCAAATTTCCTCAAATACTTTGAAATCCCATGAATTATTTTGAAATTTGTAATAATACTTAAAATGTCTTCAAAACTTTTAAAAGCTTTAAAATCTTTTGAAATGTTCAAATTTAGTGTCATTAGTGTAATCTTTTTCAAAATAGCCAAAAAGTCTCAAAAAGTGTTAATAGTATCGTATGACCGACGCATAAAATGGTAATATTTTTACTTGAAGCTCTAAATTTCTTTAATTAAATTTGTGTAATTTCGCCCCCTTGCGGTTTACGCCGGAACGACCCTAGTTACGGCTCTGATTATAAATCATTATGACAGATAAATTTTTAATGAGAATGTTAATACGAAAGAACAAATTTAAAAAAAACGCGATACCTGCCCAGAAAGAAGTTAATCTTTTGGTTCGTCAAGGAAATTATCATTCGCATATGTTCCCTACAGAATCGATTAGTCTCGACCCCTTTTCGGGACGAATTGTAATTTCTTCTCACTTCCGAACACCAAAAGCCGTGAAATCGTGTTTCATGATTAATTGGTGAGCAACGACTGCATAAAAGTCGATTCGCTCCAGATTCTTCCTCGATTTATTCTCAGTCTAAAAGTCACCAAAAATACTTTTACTTTCTACAGACTTATTTTTAAGAGATATCTTATTTTAGGACTGCAATACATAAGATAATAAACTGTCACGCCTGCTCTGAGCTGAAGTTTCGCTTAAAAAAGCAGGCTACAATTTGATCGCTAGAAATAATTTTTTCGAGATACCTCTTGAGTATATTTACCGAATATGAGAAAATAGGTAGACCCCCTTTTGAAATAACTTAAATTTGTCAAGCCATTTCGAGCGTGGATAGCACTCGGATGGGTGACCATCTGCGACGTACGAACGGGCTGTGTATTCGCTGCGTTTTAGCTAATATCGAGCGGGAGATTTGACGCCGAGGATGATTGTATGCATTTGATGGGTAGGGTCTTCAAACTCGACTATCGAAAAACCGGCTGAACTCTGGAGGTGGTTTTCTGCAGTTTTCCGCTCCCCTGCCCAAACGTCCAGGCAAATGCTAGCACTTCTAATAAAATCGGATGTAGCCGCGGATTGTCACTGGTTTTAATTACAATTTATTTGATATTTTTCGAAAGGAACAGGTAATAACTAAATCTTTCTTTTCTGAAAAGCTTTAATTTTGCGTTCGAAAAAAGCTTCTACGTATTAATATTGTTTGAATTTCCGCCTGCCTTTAGATTTGATCAAATATGCCAAGATCATCAGTTTTGATAAGACTCTATTTTTTTTTGAATTTCACGTAAAAGTTCCAAAAAGCGAAAACAAAGATCACAAATTTCCAAACAATTAAAACAAGAAAAAAAATTTTCCTAGAGTAAATAATTCAAAAGTTTTGTATGATCTCTTAAAGGTATTTTTCAGTGAAAAAAATGATACCTTTTTTTGTTTTCGCATAGTATCTTGTCTACTGTACATCCGATATGAAAATTGTATCAAGAGGTGAATTAAATTAAATTATCTTCAGAACTAAAAAAAAATCAAATTAATTGTAGCTCTCGTAGAACAAAAATTATAGTCTGTCACATCAGGCTGCTTTTTGTGGAATTCTTTTCACCGATTGAGTTGTTGGGTGCAATAACAGCCTTTTTGTATTTTCAGAAGTCACTTGTTTTTTATTTGTTTTACACATAACTTCATGGAGAAAAAATGAAAAATAAGTGACTTCTGAAAATTATAACTGTCAAGGGTAATAAATTAAAAATTTAAAAATTTTATTTTGAAATAGTTTTATTTCGTTTATAAAAAGTTCTATGTTAAAAATGTATTGTATTCCTTTTATTGCAGTTGCTTCACCCTGCCGATTATATGTTTAGTTAAAAATTTTATTATTTGGTTTAAAATGCAACAAAATTCGACCGTTTTGCTGAAAATTCGTCTTTTTGGGTTGAAAATCCAAGTATTTTGGTGTTGAAAAGTCAATTGAAACCCTTCTTGGTGAAAGTTCAACTTTTTTTAATTTTTCTTTGTGGTTTAAAAATGTCTGTTTTAGTGATTTTAACTTAATTTAATCTTAATTTGACGAGAAAAAGGGGAGAAAGGGTACGTTTCTCAAAATCAGAGAGAAAAAAAAGAATCCTTTAACATTTATCATCAGGAATCGTACTAAATGTTATCTAAGTTCGTAAATGAGATGAAGGCAGATTATTCATCTCCTGTTTTTTGAATTTAATCTTTTTTTGATTAAAATGCAATTTTTTTATTAAAAAATTAATCTCCTTTGGTTGAAGGTTCATCTCTTTAGTTGAAAATTCATTTTTTTAGGTTAAACATTGTTTTTTTTTTAACTAAAAATGTAACTTTTCCCTTTTCGGGTGAAAATGTTGAAAATACATGGTTAAAATTTCAAATATTCTGTTGAAAATTTGATTATTTTGTTGAAAATTCATCTCTGGTTGAAAATATAACTATTTTGTTGCAAATCTTTTGCTTGGGTTGAAATATCACCTATTACATTTTTCGTCGAGAATTCATGTTTTGGTTGAAAATTTATCTTTTCGGGTTGAAAATTCAACTGTCTCCTAAACAATTTGTACTTTTAGCTTGAAAATGTGACTATGTTCAAAAATCCGTCTTTAAAGGTAGAACATTCAAGTATTTGGGTAAAAATTGAAATATTTTGTTAAAAATTCAAGTAATTTGTTAGAAATTAATTTTTTTTGTCAAAACTTCAACTGTTTTGTTGAACATTTATCTATTTGGACATAAAATTCGTCCTCCTGGTAGAAACGTCAAATTTTTTTGGTTGAACTAAATAAATAAGTTTGAAATTTAATTCTGAAATTGTTTTATTCCATTTATAAAAGATTCTATGTTGAAAATGTCACAAGATTGAACTGCTGGCATTTGAATATCAATGGCCAGGGAAAATGAAAAATTGATCAGGGAAAATCGGGGAAAGTCAGGAAATTTGGAAAATGAAGTATTTTGGCCACCATGCTTTAACTTACCATATATAACTATAACTATAACTTCTATGTTACTATACAATTTTTATCTAGGATGTATAGGGGATAAAATATTATGCGAAAAAAAAAAGATTTAACATTTCATTCACTAAAAAACACTTAAAAACATCATAATTTCTAAGCTATTCACACTAGAACATTTACTTTACTTCATCAACTTTTCATACATCAACCTCACTTATTATTTGTTTCTTTTTGAAACCAAGAAAATAAATTGATAAAACAAATTTGAGTTTTTTTGAAAGGGAGCCTGAGAATTTTTTTCTCATTATCTTTAAAAATACTCAGGAGACATACCCAAAACATAATTTCTTGAATAAAAATTTAAGCCTGCTCTTTTAAGTGAAACTTGGTTCAGAACAGGCGCGACATTCAATTATGTAAAAAAAAATTTGAAAAAAGATTTTACGAAAGGAAAGACTGCTTTTCTTCTTTGAGGAGTAATATTTTCTACAATTCTATTATTACCACTTTCTCCATGTGGAAAAATATCGCTTTTATTACCAGTTTCAAAACGTCTTGGTAAAAAGGGAGCGCATAACGAGACATTTTTATTATACCAAACGGTTGTAAACTTTTCGTAAAAACGGGCAAAGACCGCCACACATCTTTTATTGGTACGAGATTTTTCTCAGTTCTTTCTTCTCATCCAGCTGTCCTCCTTTCCTCGACTAGAGAATTCCTTTCCGTTTGAAAAAACACTTTCAGTTTTAAAAAGAGCGCCCGGGGCAAAACGTTATTTCGTTTCGCGCGATGTTCCCGCTCAGGAACTTCGTCTGCGTTTTAGTTTTTTTCTAGAGAAGAACCAGTTGTAAGCTGAGCTGGTGCACGCTCGTAGTAATTTCACCCATAATGAAACACTCGAGTTTGAAAACACTGTAGTATTGTGCACTGGTACCACTATAGGGTTTCGTAAATGATCCACCCACGTCCCCGTAGGTGTGAGCCCTTTTCTGACTTTTTAAACCACTTGCAATTTCGCTATATGCACTTTTTTCAAAACTTGTCACAAGGTCGAGAGAAGGTGCTTGACTTTAAATTTATCCAGAAATTTTACTTTGAAATATATTTTCAGACACAAATAGTGGTATATTATGCACCAAGGGGGAAAAGTAGGACTTTTTCGACGAGTGTAGTTTTTTTTTCTTTTGTACTAGCTCGTGGTTTCCTATGTAGTTTACGACGTCGGATCCTACGTCGTTTCCGACTTAGGGGTCGTCTATAAACTACATTATCAATTTGAGGGGGGGCGGGGGTCAAACAAAAAACTACGATTGGTAACAGGGGGAGGGTCAGTGAAAGTAACTATACGAACTTAAATAACATTAATACTACGATTCCTGATGATAAATTTTAAATGATTCTTCTTTTTTTCTCTGTTTTTAAGAAACATACCCCTTATTCCCTTTTTATCGGTGTTCGCTTAAATTCGAACGAAATTAATAGAACCTAATAAGGAAAATCAACTACTCTTGGTTGAAAAGTCTACTATTATATTTTTGGTTCGGAATTCATCTCCTTTGGTTACAAATTCTAGGATTTGATTAAAAATGTTATTATTTCGCTGAAAATGCAACTATTTTGTTAAAAATTTATGTTTTTGGTTGTAGATTTACCTCCTTGTTTGAAAATTTAACCATTCCATTTTTAGAAAGGTAACCGTACGGGTTAAAAAATCATCTTTTGGGTTGAACTCTTTTGTTGAAAATGCAACTATTTTATTGAAAATTAGTTTTTTTCTTTGTTTGATAATTCAGTTTTCAACTAACAATGTAACTATTCCATTTTTGGTTAAAATTCATATTTGTTATCGAAATTAATTGATCTTGTATAGTTAAAGATTCATGTATTTTGTTAAAAATTCGTCTTTTTTAGTCAAAAATTAATCTTCTTGGTTGAAAATTCATCTTTTTGGTTGAAAATGCAACTGTTTGGTTTTAAATTACTCTGGTTTGCTTGATGATTCAACAATTTGGAAGAAAGTTAAACTATGCGGTTGAAAATCAACTTTTTTATTAAAAATTTATATTTTGGGTTCAAACTGAACTATTTGGTTAACAATTGAACTATTTTTATGAGAATTTAATTTTTTGGAAGAAAATTAATTTTTTTGATACAAAATCATAATTTCGGGTTGAAAATTCAATAGTTTTGTGGATAATTCGTCCTTTTGGCTTGAAATTTCAACAGTTTTGTTAAGAATTATTTAATTTTGTTGAAAATTTGTGTTTTTTGGTAGAAAATTAATTTTCTTGCTGAAGAGTCTACCTTTTGGTTTAAAATTTAACTGTTTAGTCGACTACTTGGTTGAAAGTCGAAATAGTTTGTTAAAGATTCAAATTTTTATATGATTCACCTCCTTGGTTGAAAATTTAACTATTTTATTTTTAGAAAATTAATCTTCCGGGTTAAAAAGTCATCTTTTGAATTTAAAACTTTTGTTGAAAATTAATTTTTTTAAGATTCATCATTTCAGTAGAAAATTCATATCTTTGGTTAAAAATGTAACTATTTTGTTGAAAATTCGTTTTGTTTTGGTTGAGAATTTATTTTTTTAACTAACAATGTAACTATTTCATCTTTGGTGGAAAATTGATATTTTTTATTGGAAGTTGATCTTTTCTAGTTAAAGATTCATGTATTATGTTAAAAATTCGTCTTTTTTGGTCAAAAATTAATCTTCTTGGCTGAAAATTCATCTTTTTTGGTTGAAAATGCAACTGTTTGGTTTTAAATTAATCTTGTTTGGTTGAGGATTCAACAATTTGGTAGAAAGGTAAACTATTCGGTTGAAAATTAACTTTTTTGTTAAAAATTTATATTTTTGGTGCAAACTGAACTATTTGGTTAACAATTGAACTATTTTCATGAAAATTTAAATTTTTGGTAGAAAATTAATGTTTTTGTTAAAAAATCATAATTTTGGGTTGAAAATTCAATAGTTTTGTAGATA
>CAKNYM010051422.1:167563-206282 GCA_932195095.1 Andricus curvator | reverse complement strand
TCAACAATTTAACTATTTGGTTAAAAATTAAACTATTTTAATGAAAAATTAACTTTTTGGTAGAAAATTATGTTTTCTTAAAAAATCATATTTTCTGATTGAAAATTAAACCGTTTGGTAGATAATTCGTCCTTTTGGCTTTAAATTTCAACAGTTTTGTTGAAAATTGATGTATTTTGTTGAAAATTCATGTTTTTTTTTGTAGAAAATTATTCTTCTTTCTGGAAAATTCATCTTTTGGATTGAAAATTCAACTATTTGGTTAGCAATTGAACTACTTGGTTGGAAGTTGAACTATCTCTCTAGAACCCATAAAATGGCTTTGAATCCCTTGACATCTTTTGAAATCTTAAAAATTTACTGAAATAAGTAAAAATCATTTGAAATTTTTCGCAATCCTTTGGAATCTTTAAAAATCGTAAAAATTCACTAAAATAAGTAGAAATCATTCAAAATCTTTTGATATCCCACAAAATTCGTTGCAATCCTTTGAAATCTTGAAGAATCGTAAAAATCCATTAAAATAAGTAGAAATCATTTGAAATTTTTCGCAATCCTTTGGAATCTTTAAAAATCGTAAAAATTCACTAAAATAAGTAGAAATCATTGAAAATCTTTCGATATCCTACAAAATTCGTTGCAATCCTTTGAAATCTTGAAAAATCGTAAAAACCCATTAAAATAAGTAGAAGTCATTTGAAATCCCTTCCACAAAAATTAAATTAACTTATTCATTGAAGCTCTCTAAAAGCGTTGCAATCACTAGAAATCTTTGAAATCCTTGAAGATTTTTAAAATTCCTTTAAATCTTGTGAAATTCCAGTATTCTCTATTATTTAGTTCTTTAGAACTGCCTTAAAAGCTGTGGAGATCCTACAAAATTCTTCAAAATCCCTTGAAATTTGATTAATGTCTTGAAATTCTTTCTAAAGCCAACATTTTCAAAATCCATCGATTTATTTGAAATCTTTTAAGTCTTTCATAGTGAAAATTCCTTAAAATCTGTAAAATCCTTTAACACAACTTAAAATCGTTTCTCTATTTTTTGCATCAATTATTTCAATATTTTAACATTATTTATTTCTGTACTAATTTTCTTATCCTAAATTTCCTATGATATTTTTTCGTAAGAGTTGACCTAAATTTCGAAACTAACTAAAAAAGTAATGATTTTCATAGTCGCTGCTACTAAAAAACATGTAACTAGTTGCCAATTCGTTACTTATTTACAAAAGTAACTTCGTTACCAAAAGAAGTAACTAGCTACAGTAATTAGTTAAAAGAAACTAGTTATTTCTCATCACTCGTATTTTGTGAGTCAGTTGCATCAAATGATCTCTGAATTCGTATTCATTCGCTAATTCAAAATCTCTCAAGGGTCGTGAGAATCGATCTCGAGTAAAACTCGAGGATCAATGGTAATTCGATAAAAGGAATGATTCGAGGCGCAGCGCGCAAACCGCTCACTTCCGCCGCCATTGTATTTCAATCGATCGATCGATTTCGCGAGATTACGACTTTTTTCCATTCCCCTTCTCCGCACGTGCGCGATCATTAAGTCTTATAAATTTTCTGATCTTCCCTCTCGTCATTGCGGCGCCTTCACACATAGGGGAGTGTCGTACAAGTTGGGACACTGTATAGGTTGGGACAGCGCGTTTTTCTCCATTTCTTTGCACTAGCGCCATCTATTATTACTGTCACATATTGGTATTTCTATTGATACTAATATGTGACAGTAATAACAGGTGACACCAGTGCAAGGAAATGGAGAAAAACGCGCTGTCCTAATCTCAGGCCTCAAAGTCCCTATGGAATTAAATATAGGGACCAAAGGGTACTTTTTGTCACGCTCATAGGGTCCTTTTTTCACGCTCAAAGGGTAAAAAATTCAATATAAATTCATAAAACTTAAATTTAAGTTAAATTCCAAAGAAATCAAATGAATTGGAAACAATTTAAAAATATGAAAAAACCTTATTGAATTCAGTCAATTTGAAATAAGGTTAGAAAAATTTAGCGGAACTCAATAGAATTTGATGAAATGGCACTTCTAGGTAAACTAATGTAAGCTGATGGCCTTCAAATTTATAAAACTAATGAAAAAATTCCTTGGAATCTTTTAAAATTTTCTAAAATATTTAAAATCCTTTGAAATTATCTGAAAACCCTTCAAACTTTTAAAAGGTCTTGCAAATTCTTGAGAACTTCTGAAAATACATTAAAATCTTAAAACTCCCTTCAGAATATTGAAAACTACTAAAAATTTCTCGGAATCTTCAAAAATACCCTGAAATATTTCAAAAAAATTCAAGACAATTCAGAAATAAGTATCGACCTGAACTGAATGCTAATTAACCCATGAGTTATTTCATGGAGAATAGTCTATTCTCCATAAGTTATTTATTGAAAGAAAAGTGACTATTATCTTAAAAAAGTTAGTCAAAAGTGATTTCAGAAAAAAAGTGACTAATAGTGACTGTATGGCAGTCCTGATTATTTTGACAGTTACTTCTTACAGAAATTCCCTCATTTTTGCTATTTTTTCAAAATGCCTCACTCTTGGAAACTTTGACCTTATTATACATTTTTTCAAAGTTCCATTATGGACTGCTAATGGGGTACCATAGGGACCAAATCGTGAAAATAGGGTACTTTAGGGACCTTAACTGAATATAGGGTACAATAGGGAATATAGGGACCGGTCTGTGAGGCCTGCAATCTATACAGTGTCCTAACCTGTACGATACTTCCCTACTCTTTACCTATCCTTCAAAATGGCTACCGGAAGACATTACTTCAATAATAGCTCAGACCGTCTCGACTAGATTTGAAACTTAATTCAATATTCCGCTACAGCTATGCGAAAATCCCGCTATTAATGCAGAAAAATGCGCTCGTATTTGCATAAACATTTATGCAAATGTCATCTTATTAGACTTGTTTCTGCTCACTGAAACATATTTAGCTTTCAGGTGCACATAAATTTCTGCACTTTGGAATTTTGTGCTAGCTTTTTTTCATAATTGTATATCGATTGACGTCAGCTTATATGACTTAGATTAGAACATTTTTAATTATAGGGTGTATGGTATCATTTGTTTATTAATTTTCGCTTTTCCTTGTAATTTCTGAACCGGCTAATCTGGAAAGTTGGGGACAAATTAGGTCTCAATCAGGTTTTCTCAATATCGAAATTTCTTGATGTCGATCGGCAACACACTAGCGAAAAAGTGTTACTTACAAAAAAGTGAAATTTTTAACGAAATAGTTGAATTTTGAACCTACAAAGATGAATTATGAACCAAATGTTCCAATTTTCAAGCAAAAAAGATTAAACTTCTACCAGAAACAGTTGCATCTTTAAACAAATAGTTGAATCTTCAGGCTGAAAAAAAGATTTTTTAACAAAAAATTTGAATTTTTGAAAATAAAATTTGAATTTTTAATCGAATCGGTCAATTTTCAACCTAAAAAGATGAATTTCGAAACAAATAGTTAAATTTTTAACAAAATTTTATCTACCAAACTAATGCATTTGCAAACAAATAGTTGAATTTTCAAGTGAAGGCGACGAATTTTCAAACAATTAGTTTAACTCTAAACAAAATATTAGTTAAATCTTCAACCAATAGGACGAATTTTCGATCAAGAAAGACAAATCTTCAACGAAACATTTAAACTTTTTATCCAGAAAGATTACTTTTAAAAAAAATTGATATGCCGACAGAATAATTAAATTATCAATAAAATGTTTGATAAAAAATGATTGATTCTCAATAACAAAAATATAGCAATTGATATTTCAACCCAAAAGATTAAAATTTTTAATCAAAATAATCAGATTCAACAAAAAAAGATGAATTCTCAACAAAAAAGGTAATAGTTGATATTTCAACCAGAAAAGGTTTTAATTTTAAATAGAAAAAAATTGAATTCAACCAAAAAAGACGAATTTCCAGCAAAATAGTTCAATCCTTGTACAAAAAAGATAAATTTTCAACCAAAAATTTGCATTTTCAACCCTAAAAGAAGAATTTTCAACCAAGAAAGATTTTTCAATCAAGAGAGAAAAAAATATCAATTAAATTGTTAAATTTTCAAGCTAAAAAGGCGAATTCTCTAAAAACAGGTGACTGTTTTAACCGCACGTATGAATTTTCTACTAAAAATTTTATTTTTAAACAAATAATTCAATTTTTAATTAAATATAAACGATTATTTCTAACTAAAAATGGAATAGTTAAATTTATAGTTCAAAACATTGATTTCCAACCAAAAGAGATGGATCTTCAACTAATAAAATGAATTTTTAACAAAGTAGTTTAACTTTCAACGAAGTAGTTATATTTTCAATCGAGAAAATTAATTTTTCACCAAAAAAGACGAATTTACAACAATATACATGAATGTTTAACAAAAAGTTGAATTTTCTATTAAAAACAATCAATTTTCAACCAAAAACTGGAATAGTTCAATTTTCAGTTGAAAAAATTAATTTTCAAACAAAAAAGAAATGATTTTTCAATAACATAGTTAAATCTTTAATCAATAAAATGAATTTTTAACAAAGGAGTTCAACTTTAAACCGATTAGTGAAATTTTCAACCAAAGAAGGAATAGGTAATTTTTAAGTTAAGAAAATTAATTTCCGACCAAATATTCAAATCTGAAACCAATCAAATGAATTTTTAACAAAGTAGTTCAACTTTCAACTTAGTAGTTGAATTTTCAACTAAAAACGATCAATTTTAATTTAATTTATATCCCAGAGATATTTTATATGATTTCTACTTATTTTAGTGGATTTTTACGATTTCAAGGGATTTAAATGAATTTCTAGAGAACTTTAGGGAATTAATAAAATTTTATTTCAAGGGATTTCTGCGGATTTTAACAGTTTCAAGGGATACGAAGGAATTTGACAAATTTTAAAGATTTTAAGTTATTTTGAAAGATTCTAAAGAATTTTAGAAGATTTAATTTAAAAAATGTGTAGGCCTCTTAATATTGACAAATTTGTCATGCATTTTCAGATATTATTTTTTTAATATTGTAAAATAAAACTCCAGAGACGTGCTTTTGCTAGTGTAAAATATGTAAGGCACTCAAGTCTTGATAATAAATATTTAATTATACTTATAAGTATCACGATTTAATTATTAAGAAAGGAATATTTAGAAGAGGAAATATTATTGATTATGAGAGCTATTCAAAACATATAAAAACGGTTTATCTAACAAATTTTATTTTTTTTTGGCTTTTTTTATCACCGTGAATGGACTTTCAAAGACCTAAGTAGGGGAGACCACCCTACAGTATATTATGATCCCACAGTAAATGATTATTAATTATAAGCATGTAAAATATTCCATTCTCATTTTAGATTTCAAGACGTATCGTGTCCTAACTATTAATTTAATTGATTATTTTCCATAAATTAGTATATATAAATGAATGATTACTGTTGGATCATTATCTACTTTAGGGTGGTCTGCTCTATATGCAATTAAAAAAATTCTTTAACGGCAGAAATTATTAAAAAATCATTTAACATTATCTAAAAAATATACAATTTCATATGAAAAGATTGTTTCTTCTTTTTTAAATGTAAAAATAAATTTTTAATCTTTCCCCACATTGAGGATACTAAAGTAACTGAGACTGACGAAATTAAGTTGCTGAAAACGTAATTTAGTAACTTTTATAGTATATATACTAAATTTTTTTTAACATTCAGAAACGGTATCTGAAAATCACAAATATAGTTTCCTAAAATTCCTTTTGTGGTCATGGGCGGCAATGCACTGCAAAAGGTTCCGTTGAATTATAACGAGGCAGTTAACCTATTTTTTCCGTTATTGAATGATCTCAAGCGTGAAAAGGATTCAAAATTTGCACTAGAAAAAGAAACTGACAAAGGGGTGAAATCGCGATTAAAGGCAACGACCTAGAAGCTCGGTTGATGAGCAAATTATCTTTGCAATAAAATAGTTACAAGGTTCTGCGATCAGCTGCGTCGTAAATTAACTTCTAAAAAGGTACATCAGGACCGCAAGTGACTAACAGAATCTGCGTAAATTAATAATTAATCCAGATTTAAATTAAATGGCGATGATCCGCTGTTTACGTCAAATGACACCCTCTTGGTTAAATAGGTTATATCTGTAATTTTGAGTCGTTCTGTTGTTTCATTGATGTGCATATGAATTTGCAGTATATATTTGTCTTAACAATATAAATTATAGTAAGACTATATGTGAGCGAAATTTATACGTAAATAACTACGTATATACGTTTGTATAAAATACTCAATGAATTGAATGTTTTTAAATTAACTTTACTCATATTTTCTTTCTATTTATATAGTCAGGACAAATATAGACTACATATTTTCTATTAAAATTAATGAACCGTAAACATTTTTTAATCCTTTGAAATTTTTGGTTGCAGTAACAGAAAATTACTAAATTGTAACAGAATTTTTGCAAACATGTGAGTTAAGCTTTATGCGGTTACCGTTGCTGTAATTTCTGTTCCTTTCTAACAGTGATATGAAATACAAAATGATTCGACTTGACAAATATGCGCTCACACATACTGTATATATTATGAAAGTACGTGCAGCACGTTATATGTATATAATTATACATATGTGTATATATTTAAGAGCGATGCACCCGTGCCATCCATATAAGTAAGTACTTATCGGAACGGTCCGATTAACGAGGACGTTTGTTTCATGAATGCGAGCAGACATAAACGATGGGCAGATTTGACGTCATTAAGGGACCAGAAGCACAGTCTACAAAATTTTATATTCATTTATGCATAAAAAGAACGTTAAACTTTGGCAAGTCAATAAATTATTGTCTTAATATGTATTATGTGTTATGCACATACTTTAATGTAGTCTTTAATTCATACATTAATTTTTCGGTTTATGAACAGGTTAAGGTGTATGTTAATATTTAATAAGTATCAAAAATGCATGTTATTTATTTAACATAACGTGAATAACGCATGTAAGAGAGAAATTAAAGAAAATTAGGTCTCCAAGGTCGAATCGAATGTGTCACTGCATTCCAGTTCAGACCGTAACAATTTCAAAGGGAGTTTGTAGAGAGAGCGTATATACAAATCGTTAAGCGTAGCTTCCTGTTCGAGCTTATTTATGGGATCTATGCAATAACGGTGGATGCCTTACGCGCCTTATAGATACATGCTATCTCCCTCCACTTTAGAGTTAATACCTGTGACATGGCCATTGTTTTCAATGCAGAGTAGTGCAATACATTGTTCGTGTGCATAATGTATACGCATATATGATTTTATAACATAGATTGAATGTATAATATGGTAGTCCAAAAATGTATTGGAAATTTTTTTTCTTTGGAATTTGCATGCATATCGATCCCAAATTTGTTCGAATAAAAAAAATCTGTCTACTGTATAGACTCGGTCATAACACTATCCTCATATTTTTGCATAGGACTTTTAAAATTAAAGGTCAAACCATCGGCAACTGACATTTAGTAATTGTGAATTCTCTTTTGTTAAAGCTCCTTTGGCTTTGACAAACATCTTTTTAAGATGAGCAATTTCGCTTCTCAACATTTTTTATATCTCGTATAATTTTCCTTGAAAATGGCACTTTTGATTTCTTAAAAAGCACTTTTGATGGGTGAAACCTGAACCGTGGATCAAAAATGGCTAGTTAACGTACTTGTTCTTTTTTTATGCCTCAAAAACGTATGTTAAAGATCAATTCAGTCGAATCAGTTTTTCGGAGGTTATCGTGCCTACGAACTACAGACTAAGTCATTTTTTCTGAATCAGGGGGATCTCAAAACTTGAAGATTTGATAAAAACCGACGAAGTCAAACTTTACATGAAACTATTACCTCATTTTTAAACAATCTCTTTTTTTTTGAATATATTTTTCTGAAATAAAACAGATATTTGAAATATTCTTGACATTTTCGATATGGACCATATTAAATGTAAATTTTCCTTGAAGTAATTACTAAGAGGCTTTTTGTTAAAATTAATATAGATATTTATCATACGTTCCTAACTTGCATTAGTTATTATCTTACTGAGTAAGAAGTGGACAAAAAATGAAACTTTCAGAAAAAAAACACAACTATCTAGTCTTAATATAGGAAAAAATAGTTATAAACTATAATAATTCGTTTAAACAATTAATTTTATTCCCTTGAATTAATTATTAGCTCACTCTGAGTGAAAAGTTGACAAAAAGTGGAAAACTTCAGAAAAAACTGCCACTATCTAGCACTGCTATAGAAGAAGATTCTTATAAACAATAATATATTTTTTAAACAATTATGTTTGATGTACTGCATTCATTTTTATTTTGCTCTCAGTAAAAAATTGACAAAAAAAAACCGCTACTATGTTGCATTACTATAGCAGAAGATAGTTATAAACAATAATAGTTTGTTTAAAAAATTATGTTTGCTAAATTTAATTAATCTTGACCTCGCTCTAAGTGAGAAATGGACAAAAAGTTGAATATTTCAGAAAAAACGCAACTTTCTAGCATTATTCAAAGATAATATTATTAAAAATAATAATAAATTGTTTAAAACATTATTTTCGTTAACTTGAATGAATGAATGAACCTCACTCTGACTGAAAAGTTGACAAAAAGTGAAAAATTTCAGAAAAAGCCACAGCTATGTAGCATTAATAGGAGAAGATAGTCATAAATAATAATAATTCATTCAAACAATTATGTTTGTTTAACTGCATTCATTTTTACCTCGCTTTAAGTTAAAAATGGATAAAAAGTTGAAAATTAAAAAAAAACGCAACGTTCTAACATGATTCAACGAGAATATTGTCAAAAATAATAATAAATTGTTTAAACAATCGTTCTTGTTAACTTGAAATAATTTTCATCTTATTCTAATTGAAAATTGAACAAGAAGTGAAAAATTTAAAAAAGCAACTGTCTAGCATTATTCTAAAAGATTATTGTTATAAATAATAATAAGTGGTTCAACCCATTATTTCTGCCAAATTGAATTAATTATTACCTCGCTCGAACTGATAAGTTGAAAATAAGTTGGAAATTGCGAAAAAAACTGCGACTTTCTAACTCTATTCTAAGAGCAAATTGTTAAAAATAAATAAATTACTTAAACAATTTATTAAACATATAATTTTCAGTAGAAAGTTTTATTTAATGTGATATTTAAAACGTAATCACTCCTTTGTATTCTATAACTAATTGTAAAAATAAATATTGAGTTTCAGCTTCGATTTACCTAATATTGACGATTCTGAATAAAATTTACAAAAATATATTTTTTTCTTATGGGAAATACGTGTTAAACTTCATGGGGATTGCGCCACCTGTAAATATTTAAAAATCGCATTTGTTTTTTTGTGGATTCGAACAAATTTGGGGACGATATGCATCAAAATTCGAAGAAACAAAAATTGGACCACCCTAGGGCCCAGTAGGGCGGATCGAACAAAAAGTTCAATAGATTTAATATTAATAATTTTATATATTTTAAAATTATCACGTTTAAAAAAAAAAGAGATTGAATTTAGAAATAGTGATGAAAAATGAATGTTTAAAAGACAAGTAATGCAATTATACAATGAAAATTCAAACCTAAAATATATAATATTTAGAAAATTGTAAGACATTTAACACAACTTAAAAAAAAATTAACATAGGCGAGCGCAATATTTCTGAAAAAATTTAAAACGAATCGATTAATATCTTACGGTTGGGTGGACTCGAAATAGAATAAAAAAAATTTCAATTGCAGTTTTGGAAAAATCGTGAATGATATTTTAGTTTCTTAAACTGTATAATATACCTATTACCTAATTTTTACAATGTTTTCCGATTTTTTATTTGAGTTTATATGGAAGAAATCTAATTTTTTATGGAGACTTGAAGATGAAAAAACAATCTAGAAGCTCTAGAAATGTTTAATAATATTCTTCCAGCATAGAAAAACTTTCTTATGTTCAAAATATACTTAAAAAAAAGAAGATCAGATCGTTAAAAATGACGAGTTAATTTAAAAAACTCAGCAACTCATCATTTTTAAAGATCTCATCTAAATTTTTTTGGAAGTACATTTTAAACATAAGAAAGTTTTTCTATGCTGAAAAGAAATTATTCATAATTTTCAGAGCTTCTAGATTTTTTTCCTTTTCAGGTATCCTTAAGAAATTAAATTTCTCCTATATAAACTCAAATAAAGAATCTGAAAACATGGTAAAAATTAGGCATATTATGTAGATTAAGAAACAAAAATAACATTCACGATTTTTCTAAAACTCTGCGAATTTTTGTATTTTTTTCAATTTAAGAATTTTAAATTAGATGAAAATCAAATTCAAAATCCTATTTAACGTCCAATACTCAAGTTAATGTATAGAATTCCTGAAAATAAAAACAAGAATCCAACGACCAAATTTGGACAATCACCATAAAATACTCCTATTGTAATTTGAAAAAAAAAAAAAAATGTCCTTCCTTCTTGGTCAAAAAATAAAAAAGAGGAAAGAAAAATGAGAAGGCAACAAACCACATCCCCTTCCTTCTCTTTTTTTATTTCTTTCGTCCTTTTTATTTTTATTATTATCAAATCACAACACAAAAACATTCATAATATTATGAATCAATAATATGAATGTTTTTGTGTTGTGATTTGATAATAATAAAAATAAAAAGGTCGAAAGAAATAAAAAAAGAAAAGGAAGGGGATGTGGTTGGTTGTCTTCTCATTTTTCTTTCCACTTTTTTATTTTTTGTCCAAGAAGGAAGGAAATTTTTTTTTTTCAGAAAATTTTTTAAAAAGGACGAAAGAAATAAAAAAAGAGAAGAAAGGGGATGTGGTTGGTTGCCTTCTCATTTTTCTTTCCTCTTTTTTATTTTTTGTCCAAGAAGGAAGGAATTTTTTTTTTAGGAGAATCTTTTCTTTTTTTTTCAAATTACAATAGGAGCATGTTATGGTATACCATTAAGCCATTTCCCTTTCGGGGTAGGCGTGACCTGCTCGGTTGGAGAATAGTAGTGTGCATATGGGTATATAGGTATAAGATAGGTAGGTATATAGGTATGAGGTAGATAGGTATATAAGTGTTAGGTATATATATTTTAGATTGATCTGGAATTCTCGTGTTATTTATTTAAATGACACGTTTATTCCGCAACAATGCTCCGACTCAGGTTGCTGATCAATCTCTCTAGCGATCACCCCAAGTGAAGAGCCTCACAAAATTGTTATGTATGGTTCTCCACTTGGGCCCATTAGTATCCAAGATCTTTGTTTCAGGCGTCATTCATTCTACTGTCACTCTGTTTACAAACTATTTGACGCCACACTTTTCTGTCCTGGCATACTACTCTAGCTTCCTTCACGTCCATGCATTTTTTTATGCAAGCTCTTGTGTTTCTATGGCTTCTTATGTCTCTACGGATTAATGTCTCATTTACAGATTCTAACCATTCTTTCGGCGGTCTACCTCTGGGCATTCTGCCATTTACTTTACCTTTATACACTTCTTTGGTCAGTCGTTCATCTTTCATTCTTTCAAGATGTCCGAACCATCTTAACTGATTTCTTTCCCATGTGTCAACTATTGTCTCTTTTGCACCACATTCTTTGAGGATTGTCTCGTTTCGGACTTTGTCCATCAGTGTTTTTCCGCATATTATGCGCAGAGGTTTCATGCCGATCGCGTTAATTTTACTCCTGTCCTTTTCTTGACAGGTCCATGTTTCGCTACCGTATAGTACAGTCGGTACGAATATAGAATTGTGTATGGCCATTTTAGCTTTTTTTGATATGTTTTTATTTGTTAGGATGGACCCTGCTCTACCGATAACCTGTTTACCCTCATTTATGCGCCTATCTAACTCCCCATCTATTTTTCCGTCGCTAGTGAATAGACTACCTAGGTATACGTACTTGTCAACTTGTTCTAATCTCTCATCATTTAGGACAATGTTGCACATTGTTTTCTCACTCTTTCCCTCAAACACCATGATTTTTGTTTTATTTACGTTAATTTTGAGTCCCATGTCCTTCATGCTTGTATGAAGTTTATTCAACATTCTTTGCAAGTCCTCGACTGATTCTGCCATAACAATCTTGTCATCTGCGAAAGCTAACCCACGTACCTTAACTGTTTGGAGATCTATACATTCTTCGTCGAAGAGTGCAGTTCTTAGACACTTATCCATGAATATGATAAATAGCCACGAGGACATAACGCATCCTTGTTTCACGCCTTGCGTAATATCGAACCAGTCACTCAGTTTCCCGTTTACCCTTACGCTCGCTTTACTACCTGTATATATTGTTTTTATTGCTTGCAGGAGCCCTCCATTTACTCCGTACTCTTTAAGAACTTCCCAAAGTTTACTTCTATTTACCGTGTCGAATGCTTTTTCTTGGTCAATAAATGCACAGAAAACTTTCTTTCCTACTCTCAAGCTTTTTTCTGTGATCTGTCTTAGGCTAAATATCTGATCTGTACATGATCTTCCTGGCATTAAACCACTTTGGACTTCCCATATATTTTCTTCTGTGATTTCCATTACCCTACGGTGATTATCCAAATTTGGTCGTTGGATTCTTGTTTTTATTTTCAGGAATTCTATACATTTTTTTCTATTTCCACTCCGCTCAACCGCAAGGAATTAATCGATTCATTTCAAATTTCATACACGTTATGAGGGGCCCAAAAGGAAACTTTTCAGTGCTAAGGCGTTTTCAATTTATAAATTTTTTTTTTCGATTCACCCTAGTGCCCAATAGTTACAAATTTTTTAATTTAAACTCTTAATATTAATTCGTTCGGTTAAAACAGTTTTTATTTGAAAATTAATTGAATGCCGATTGTGATAATTATAGAATTGTATGTAGTATAGCTTGGCAGCTTTCTACGTTTGATCTAATATTTAATGCTAATTTGCTGCTTTGTACGAGAAGCAATCATTAGTGTCCCCCGCTGTGAAGGTGTGCTTACACTGTCACTGTCAGATTAGCACTCGTGTACCTTTGACCGTGTTACGCTTTACGCTAATGACGAATACCGTTCTAATGTGACGGGTATACGAGATTCACCTCATTAGCTCATCCATTCGCCGCGCATTAAGCACCCTTGTTAATGCCCCCTTGACATATGGGCATGTCTCTCAAATGGCACACTCACTGATTGCATCATCAGACAGAAAAAAATGCCCTCCATTAACCGAAATCAGATCTTACATCTCGTTAAATTGTTATAACACATACAATTATTACCCAATTACATCCTCCAAAAATTTTGAGGAAGTGGAGCAAAATTCTCTATCATAAATGCATTCTATCCTTTAAAACATTTAACAGCATCAGTTTCTGAAAATAAAGATTTTTATTTTTAACTAAATCTTACATGTCCAAATGAATATTCCTATAGAAAAAAATATAACGAAATTAGTTGATCAGCTGTATTAAACATTTTTATTAGACCCGGTCAAGGGCACTATTTTGACACCTCTATCCATCAATAGATAAAAATATAAATATAAAATAAAAATATAATAGAAAAAAAAAGAATGAAAAATGACATACTTCAGACCGAATAAAAAGGACCTAGATGTTGGTAAGGATCCTTTATTGTAGATTAACAAGTGGAAATTTCGAGATACAGTATGCTCTTCTCATCAGGAAATATAAATAAAAAGTCACATTGTAATCCATATTGTGATTACGTATTCAAATTTAATCGTTTTAATGTAAAGCCATATTCTTGGTTCTCTTATCATCAGTTTATTTTCTCTTCTCTTATTAAAACTATTTTCACTAGAATTTTTGTTTGTTTTTTTCTCTCAAGAATTTGATATTAAAACTGAAAAATACAATTCGACAAAACGAAATTTATACGCTGCAATCAACAAAATTTAGCTGTTAATCAGGGAAGCAGTACTAGAGAACTAATACAAAATAAAATAGTTATGATATATTCGAAATGAAATGAATTCAATTTGATTTTTTTTAAATTTAAATGATTTAATTTGGAAGCAGTTGTCATTGAAAACTTTAGAATTCACGCGCGTTAAGTTTGAATTTTTATAAAAGTACGATTTGAAATTACAAAGCTAGAAATTTCACAATTTTAAATTATATGATTTTGAAAATTGCAGAGTCTATTTGTCCAGATTTTCAGACTTTTCCAAAAAGTTATTTTTGTTATTTTATATATTATTATTCTTGATATTATTTTTGTGATATTTTTGTAAGAAATGTATTATTAATTCATGTAGCTGAAGTTTTCAACGTTTATAGACAAAAATATAAGCTTATTTTTTTAATTACTGAAATAAATTTTTTTAGCATTGAAATGAAGTAATACCTTTTTTCAGACGACAATAACGCTATTATAATTACGTTTTATATACCCACGCACCCTTATACACAATTTTATTATTATTATTTTTATTATAATTTTTCCCTATACGCTCGGTTTTCGGATTTTATTCACCAAATCACTTGTATTTGATGTGAGGCAACACAAACAAAAGTTTCATCGCAATATCCTTATCCAAAGACCATGATTTAATCAAATTTATTAAATAACAAAAATTTCTTAAAATTTGAAAAATTC
Source organism: Andricus curvator (assembly GCA_932195095.1). Classification (NCBI taxonomy): domain Eukaryota; kingdom Metazoa; phylum Arthropoda; class Insecta; order Hymenoptera; family Cynipidae; genus Andricus; species Andricus curvator. Next base: position 191,633 of record CAKNYM010051422.1, on the reverse strand, counting down.
TAAATTTCACCTAAAAGTTTGGTTCTCGAGTATTTATTCACAAATCACTTGAATGACAAGTGCAAAAAAAATCATTAAATTAAAAACAATTGTTCCAAAAATTTGAAAAATTCTAATTTTCCTCTAAACACTCTGTTCTTGGATTTTTTCTACAAATTACTTGTATTTAATGTCGGACAATAGCATAACAAGTTTGACATTAGTATCTCTATCAGAAGATTTTGTTTTATCTGGATGGATCAATAGCAGTTTTCCCATAGTGATACGGACATGACACTTTTTTTATGTTGTCCGACATAAAATACAAGTAACTTGTAAAATCAAATCCAAAAACAGAGCGCTTAGAGGAATATTATAATTTTTTCAATTTTAATAATTGTTTTAAATTTATTAAATTTGTCTAAATGGCAGTCTTTTGATGGAGATATTGTGGTAAATTTTGTTTGCTTTTGTTCGACATCAAATACAAGTAATTAATTAAACAAAATCCAAGAACAGTGAATTCAAAAGAAGGTTCCCTTTTTGAGTTTTGTCTTTTTTATTGATGTTTTGTTTTATTAGATTTTAGATTGTACATATAGAATTATTACACTCTACATTAACATATTAATAAATAAATAATAAATAATAATTGTAAATAATTTAATAAAAAAATTTAAATCTTTTTTCAAGAAAAATAATAATTTTACCTTACTTGTTACACATTTTTCCTATAAAGATGTGACATATAGTGTGCCAATTACAAAATACAGTAATTAAGTTAAGAAAAGATACTCATCATAGAAAAATGTGAAACAAGTAAGAAAAAATTATTATTTTCCTTGAACATATGTTTAAACAATTTTATCTAATTATTTGTATTGTTATAGATTATTATTTTTATAATTTTATATGTATAAAAGTTTAATACATGCATTTTCAATACATTGAGTAAATAAAAACAACAAAAAATCAATTAAAAAGACAAAACTCAAATAGGAGACCTGTAGATCGTACCCAATTTTAATTTTTTTGTTGTTGAAAAATTGATTGACTAAAAACGTACAACTTAGTCTCACAGAAAAAAAATTTAATATTTACAGCGATTTCAGAGTAATCTTTACCTACAAAAAAAAATTAACTTCACGTGTTAAGATTTACCCACCACACGGGGAATGGTTACCACACGGAAAAAATTTATCCGTAAAAAAGTCACGAACTAGTAGCTAAGTTCGGATATGAGAAAAATTCATCGGATATTGATGTATTTTCGTAACTAATCTGAGAACTTTGAGAAAGAATTGACGAACTCAATGTGAAAATTCTCAAACAGTTCATCACTTTTTTTTACGTGAATAATTACAAAAATATTACGAGGGATTGGGAAATGATTCTCAGAGCACTCACGAGCTTGCCCGACAAATCTGGGAACTGGAAGGTAGGTTCGCCTGTACGTGGCCCGCACACACACTCGCCCAAACCCGCGGTGCGCGTGTGCGCTCGTATGTGTGCTTCGAGCTCGTCGGATGAGTGGCTAGAAGTTTTACAATACCTATTTTGTTTGGCCTTGATGGCTGCACAAATAAAAATTTTCCTCTTTACATTTCAGTCGGAAATTTTCAGGAACTGTTCGTAGGAAATTCGAACGGTTCGTCAAAAACTTCGAAATTTATCCATACATTTCTCATAGAAATGAGGATGTAATGTTTCATTTTTTTATCTCCTATCCGAGACCTAGCTACAAGTTCGTGACTTTTTCACAATTAAATTTTTTCCGTGCATCTCAAATCTATCAAATCTTGTTTTGTTTCGATGCAAAAAAATTCAACTTTATCTACTTGAAAATTACCCGCAATAAAAATTCACTTCTGTTTTTTCTGTGCTAGTCTGCGTTATCAGTTTCGAAAATCATTTTTTTTAACCACCCTGATATAGATACACAAAGGTTAAAATGATTGGCTTGTTTCTGTACAAATCTAGGGTCGTGTGCCATCGATCTTAGAGCCATGCTAATTCGTCCTCATAACATAGGTGCTAACAAGAACAAATATAGAGGTATCTTATGTTTCGTAGATGCCAGAAGTCAGGCTCGTAGGAAGTCGAGCAAGAAGGTAGGTGGCGGGTGCCAGGGTCCATTCTCGAGCCGCGACGCGACGGGATTAATATTTCTATTGAGCATTGTTTCTTGTCACATAAATCTCGATGGGCCCGCAGGCCCAAGCACGAGAGTGAGAGGCGTGTTCTACGGCGCGTACGCAATGTTTCTCAGTCTACAGGGTGTTACCTTCTATTTTTCATTCTTCGATTAACACAATAGCATTTCTAATATAATAAATCAAATTCTGTCTGCTTGCGCGATCAAAATCTACTTTTTTACATCCTCGTATCACATTTGAGAAGGTATCATATTTGTTTCCAAGATACAGTAGACTCTCACAAAGCGCCTTTTACACATAGAGCCTTCTCTCGCCAAGTGCCTCTCCCTTCTATTACCTTTAAATTCGGTAAGCGCCTTGAGCAAGGACTACATGCGCGTGCGCGAGATATTCGAATAATCCGCCAATGAGTGCCAGAGATGTTTCGCGCCAAGTCTTAGGGGCGTGTCATAGCTAAGTGGGCGCTTAGTGAGGACCTGTTCCATGCACCGGGCGCTTTGTGAGAGTCTACTGTATTTGAATGAGAAAAAATTGTGAATCAGGTGACAAATACAAAATGTAGTTACTGCTTTCTTATTTTGCACGGCAGTATTATCTAAAATAAAATAAAAGAAAAGCAAGAACAATATTTTTAATAATTGATGAAAAATGATATATTGACTTCAGAAATAATATATAGTATTTTTGTACAGTATATACAAAATTAAATTATTTTTCAGTTCATTTTCAGTTGAAACTTAAATTATTTCGTTGAAAATTCGTATTTTTCGGTACAAAATAATTCTTATTCTTTAAAAATCAATATTTTGTATTGAAACTTTCACTGTTTTGTCAAAACTTAATCTACTTTCTTTAAAAAAGTTACTTGAAAATTCAACTAGTTGGTTGAAAATATAACTATTTTGTTAAAAAATCATTGTTTTTCTTTGAAAATTTTTTTTTCTAACTGAAAAATTGACTCTCCCACTTCAAAATTCATAATTGTAGTTGAAAAATAATTGCAGTATAATCCTCCTTTTTATACATGTGAATATTGCATGCATGAATTCGGAGTCGAATTGATACGGTGTGTTCGCCCCTGAATGAAGTCGAGGAAAATTTCTTTCTTTTAATTTTTACCTGGAAAATAGAGTTTTTTTTTCGAAAAAACCGATTTTTACCGAGAGTCTTTATACTCTTTAGAGTATGTATACAACAAATCAGACAAAATGGCTTCACCGATTGGCCTGAATCTTATTTTTGCGATTTACACTCGATTTCCAGGGCCCTTAAGGAATCAGTAAAAAACTACTGAAATTTCCGTCAATAGTCACTGATTCCCAGTGAATTTTCACTTATTCAAATAGCTAGAAGTACGTCACTGATTCTTAGTGAAATTCCTCTGATAACCAAGTATTCTTTGAAGTCTAATAATTTGTCAGTAAATACTGATTTCCGGTGTACAACCTCAACATAACCTACAAATTTTAAAGTCTTGCCAATCTTTTTTTTATTCAAATATCAATTTTCGATGAAAAATATTTACATAATCCAAAATTGTTGAAAGGTTCTAAATCTGGTTTAAAGTATAATAATTTTGGTTTAGAAATACCAATTTCAGATGTAATAATTGTGATAATTTTTGTTTCAAATTGTGAATTTCCGGTAAAAAAATTAACAAAATCGAAAAATTTGGATTGTTGCAAATGTTTTAATCGTTGAAAACTAATAATTTTTTATTAAGAATACCTATTTCCGGTGTGAATCCGTTGGGAATCTTGATACTGATTTTTATAATTATTTTTATAATTTCCGGTGAAAAAAACTAACACAACCTACAATTTTTAGAAATTTTTCTTTGAAAGTTGATGATTTTATATTGAAATTATTTTTTTAATACTCATTTCCAGCCAAAAACACTATCATAATATCTGATATAATATTTTCAATAATTTATTTGATAATTTGAACGTTTTACTTTAATTTAACAAATGTTTCTCAATTCGCATAAGTTTTTCCATGATTTTTCTTATTAAACTGGATTATTTGTAGATTTAACTTTTTTCAATTTTAAGTTAAAGATGAAAAACAACTTCAATTAATAAAAAGCCAATCAGGTTTCCATCAACAATGGTTGCGAGATTTTCGAGAAATATCGCTGTACCACTTTTTTGGACAGTATTTAAACTATCTTTTCCTAAGGAAGATAAGAAGAAAAACTTGAAAGTAGGACACTTTTATTTTATTTATAGATAAGGAAACTAGTTTAAACCAACATACAGTTTATTTTGAAATTTAGCACAAGTGGTTTTTTTTTGGAAGATGAAAGAGTATTTCTTATGTAACGTGACAGGGTGTCTTTTTTCCAGAAATATTTTGGCAAACTCTACATTTTTTTGTGAAATAGATCTTGTTATTATAGCATGATAGACTGATTTAGTGTTTGCTTTACTGACAGTTTCGCTCTATTTAATTACAATATCGGTCGGCTATAATTCTCATCAAAAAACTAGATTTTTTTCATAGAAAGTAAAGTAGAAACAAAATTAGAAAATGTTAAAATTGGTTAATCATTTTTACTTTTTGAAATCGAGAAATAAAATTCGAATCGAATAAACTTTTGTATTGGATTTAAAGTCGTTTAGGTATATTTTTTATAATTTTATGAGACACCCTCTGTATGAATGCCCTGCTCTTCTCACTTGAAAAAAGAAGATTCTATACGCATGGCACACTTCTCCGATTCTCGTATTGTCCATCTCCGATTTCATTTTTTTTTCGAATTGTAATACGAATATCTTCTTCGAGTCGGCATTGCACTTACAAAGAAGAGCCACAAAGTACAGGAGAGTCGGATGAAATTAGGGTTCTGGACCCCATCGATGCCCTAAGGTTTTCAAACTAAATTTCACCTCAGAAAAAAAAATAAAAATGTTCATTTTAAAGAAGATAATAATAAAATAGATAATGAATAAATTGAATTTCCCCTTGAAAAGGAAATCTTATTTATGAAACCTAAGTAATTTACCATAGGTCAATATCCCAATAAATCATTTCGCCAGTGAACACTTGGAACCGATTATTAACAGCAAGATGTCGATGATTGCTTTTTTGCATCATGTAGCCTGCGAAAAAATTTAATAACACCATTTGTAACGCCTCAACATTAAAGGAAAAACGTCCCTATTGACCTCAAGTTCAGCATTTAATTATTGCTTTTTGGAGAGCAAGTGATGAAATAACGATCTCGAGGAAAAGTCGATAAGTTACAGCTTTGCAATTAGTGTCATCGATGAGGAAGCCTTCCTTGTTAAGCAATGAACGTGATAATCAAACACCGTCTATCTGATAAAATGAATTTAATTAGTTATATATACCAATTAATAGAATTACGGCCATGCCACGCTGAAAAAGCCAGTTCTCGTCAGATCACTGAAGTTAAGCAGCGTTGGGCGCGGTTAGTACTTGGGTGGGTGACCATTCGACAATACTGTGTGCTGTTGGCATATTATGGGTGTGGTGAGCCCAAACTTGTAGTTATTTATAACTACAATAAAACTATCCACCTAGAAACACTACCCGAATCGGGTAGTGTCACGCCTACCCTGAAAGGGAAATGGCTTAATGGTATACATACAGAATTCACAGTCTTTGCCGTATTCCCCTATTTTCCCCCATTTTTAAAGAATTTCTCTTTTTTCCCATGTTTTCAAGAAACCTTCCCATTTTCTCATTTTTTTCTCTCGATAAATTGCCGGATGTGAATTAACAGAGCCCAATAAGAAAATCCAACTATTTTTGGTTGAAAGTTAGTTTTGTTGAATGTAAAGTCTACTAATTATATTTTTGATTCAGAATTCATCTATTTTGGTTAAAAGTTCCACTGTTTCGTTGAAAATTTAAGTATTTTGTTGATAATTCAACTATTTTGTTAAAAAGTAATCCTTTTTTATTAAAAATTCAACTGTTTTATCGAAAATTTGTCTTTTTTGGATAGAAAATTTGTCTTTTTGAATTACGAATTTTTTTTGCAGAAATGTCAGCATTCTTTCTTGAAAATTAACTTTTTTGTTGAAATCGCGATTTTTCTAGTTGTCAATTCAACTGTCTTCGAAAAAAATCATCTTTCTGGTTTGAAAAATCATCTGTTTTGCTGAATATTCTTTTTTTTTCTTGAAAATTAGTTCTTGGAACTGAAAATTTAACTATTCCGTTTTTGGATGAAAATTGATCGTTTTTAGTTGTAAATTCAACCATTTGTTTGAAAATGATTTTTTTTTTAAATTCACTCGTTCTATAGACAAGTCGTCTCATGGGTTGAAAATTTTATTATTTTGAAGAAAATTCAACTATTTGGTTGAGAATCAATCTTGTTTGGTTAAATTTAACTGTTTTTCATTTAACACTGAAATCTTTTTTTGTTTGAAACATTAACTATTAAATGCTTCGTTGAGAATTCATTTTTTTAAATTGAAAATTGAACTACTTGGTTGGAAGTTAAACTCCTTTGTTAAAAATTAATTTTCTTTTTTTTTTTGAAGATTCATGATTTTAGTTGAAAATTATTATTTTTTTTTTGGTTGAAAATTTAACTATTTTTTAGGGTTGAAAATTCAATTGTTTTGTTGAAACTTCGTATTTTTTGGTTACATTTTTTCTAACTTAAAATGGAAATATTTTTTTGTTTATTGAAATATCAACTATTACATTTTTGGTTGAAAATTGTTCTTTTTTGGCATAATTCAATTGTTTTCATTTGAAATCAAAGTCTTTTTTTGGTAGAAATATCTACTATTACGTGTTTTGTTGCGAATTAATCTTTTTTTATTGAAAATTCAACTACTTGGTTGCAAGTTGAATCCCCTTGATCAAAAATAATTTTTTTTGTTATTAAAGATTCATCATTTTAGTTGCAACTTCTTTTTGATTCGAAAATTCAATTATCAGGTTAAAAAATTATGTTTTTTAGTTTCAAATTTATGTTTTGTGACTCGAAAATGTATGTTTTGTTAGTTGAAAATTCAACTATATGATTCAAAATACATCTCTGCAGGGCGAAAATTCATCTCTTTGGTTGAACATTCAACTATTTTTTGTACGTTATTTTTTCGTTAGGAATTAGTTTTTAAACTGGAAAAATGGCTGAAAATTTATCTTTTCTAGTTAAAAATACATCTATTTGGTTAAAAATTGATGTTTCGTTAGTTGATAATTTTTGGTTTGCTGGTTGAAAATTCAACTGTTTGACTCAAAATACATCCTTTTGGATTGAAAATTCGACTGTCTTCTGAAAAATTTGACTTTTTGGCTTGAAAATTCAACTATTTGGTTGAAAATGCAGCTTTTTTCGTTGAAGTTAAAATTTTTTTGTTTGAAAATTATACCATTTGGTTGAAAATTTATCTTTGTTGGTTAAAAATGCAACTATTTTGTTTAAAAAACATCTCTTATGCTTGAAATTTCAACTTTTTGGTTTTAAATGGAACTATTTGATATTTGTTTGTTTGTTGAAAATTCAGCTATTTGGTGGAAAATTCATCTCTCCTGTTATAAAAGTCAACTGTTTTCTGAAACATTTGATTTTTTACCTTAAAAACTCAACTGTCCCATTGAAAATACATCTCTTTTGGTAGCAAATTATTCTTTTTTGGTTGAAAATTCAACTATTTAGTTGAAAATGTTTTATATCTTAGGAGTTTAATATTGAATTCAGTATGGTACATTAATTTGATTCAAATGAATTTATTCCCCTATTATTCTCCTATTTTCGGAAAATAATCTCTCTATTTTCCCTGTTTTGAGAACAGTTTGGGTTGTGAAGTCTGAAATTATGAGATTCGAATAAGATTGGACTCTAAAAATAAGAAATAAGCTTACTCTCACTTTTTCGGTACCAGAAATGGGTGTAGTAAAAATCGAAAATTCACTCTGCTCCGGTTAGTTAATATTAGCATTCGGTGACTGTAAATCAAGTGTAAGTATGATTATTTCGAGACGGAAGTAACCCATTTCTCGCACGTAATCTCGAAGCCGTTGCGGTTGTCGATGAATATTGTTGTTTTGACAGGGCCCGAAAACGATGCCATGTCATGCAAAAGAATTAAGGGTCACTGCAAGGAGAAAACGATATGCCGATCGACCAATCACAGGCATTAAACACCATTGTGCTGTCACTAAAGCTTGATGTCGATGGGCGGTTTGCGATATTGCGAATCGCTTCAAGCTGAATTTCTTTTTCTCTCAGCAATGGCCCTAATTATGGGCCGGTCATGAGGTCAAGAGCATCAAGGACTGAGCTTCATTCTTATTCAAAATTTAAATAGCTCACACCGAAGGGAGTCATCCAATGACAGTCATATTTTCGAAAGTTTTATGCTCATAAAGAAAATTGAAGGCGAAGAGGCATTTCAATCTTCTTGGATTACGAAAATGGATTACGAAAATCATTTTTGGTAGATGTTATTATCATTTTAAAGCATTTTGAAGAACAAAAAAAATGTGCCTCAGCGCGGACTTGAACCGGGAACGGTACTATACATGAGCAGAGCATTAACCAATTATGCCACCGAGGACTTAGCAGACTCGTGAATAGTGGCGTTCCCGGTTCAAAAGGAAGTTATTTTGATTTAAAAGACATAATTATAGAAGGAAATGAAGCCAGTTTGATGTACACTAGATATACTTCTTTTTCGAAAAATGCAGTCTTGGACTGGAAGAATTTCATGTAGAACCTTTAAAATTAAGTTATCTGCTTAAATTATTTTCCTCTGATGATTTTTTTCTTCAAAAAGAAAATCTAAAGACACCTAATAAATTAATAATTTTACTACTATTTGCTTAATTATAAAAATATTAAATTTTGCGGACAGATTGTAATTTGAAAATCTTCACAAATTATTTAAACATATGCATTTTTTACATTATCCAAAATTTGTATTCCCATATAATACAGTCACTAAACTATCTCTATTACAATAATAATATTGTATAGGTGTGAGTAACGACCTCGTAAGTCTCAGTAAGATTTATTTAATTACAGTTATATAAATCATTCCAACGCTTCGCTACCAGCGCTGGTACCTTCATCGGGGTTAAATACTGAGTGCATGGTTATTTCATCAAGCCGCATTTCTTTATATTTTAATGATGCAGACAAAAATAGCATTGCAATTATTATTCAAAACAAATTGTGAGCTCTAAATTTGAAAGGAAATTGTCGAAATTGGTGTAATGATAGTTTAGTAGATTTATAACAACAAATTATTTGATTTAAAGAAACGGACAAGTGCAGAGAAAAGTCAATAATACTGATTATTTCGAGGGTGAATATTAAAAGCTGATAATAAATAACACCCCCATCTAGTACGACGACCCCCATCCGAGTAAAACCGAGCCGAGCGCTGCTTAACTTCGGTGATCGAACGAGAAGCTTTAAACGATTTCATGTATCCAAGCGGATATACTTTTAAACAGTTTGATAAAATAATTTGCAAAAATTATAGAGAATGACGGCGTTCTCAAAGTTAAGATTCCTTGTATATTTCACATCTAAAAATAGATTTGGTATTCACTTTTTGTTAATTTTTACATAAAAAACATTCTAGTCCAAAAGTAAAATATCATTCACGGGAAACCCAAAAAGTTTCATACTTTACACCAGGAAACCCCAAAAAAATAGAAAAGTTTAATATCTGTGAAAATCACGTATACTAAAGTATTACGGTGCTGATTACGAATATGAATTCGAACATATTCGCAAATTACCCTTCCTTTTTCCAGCTCAAAAAATTACCGTAAAAAAATGTATAATTTATTAATGAAAAAAAACTTATCTAACATATGATAATTTTAATTTTAATTATAGCATTTTTTTAATTTTTACTATTCTAATACTTTTAATTGATCATCTGTTAAATATGAAAATTAATCAACAATTAGTGCAATTCATTAAAATAATCCAAATATATGATTAATTATTACCATTAATGAAACCTTTAATCGATTAGCATTTTTTTAACATAATACATTTCTTCTTGTATTGTTTCGTTCTAAAATTTGATTTGAAAACAAAATTTAATTACAAAGTTTTTTTCATTATTGTGGTTTTTGTAGAAAAAAAAGTTTTTAAAAATAAAAAATTGATAAAATTGAATGTAAAGTGATTATAATTCCGTTGAAAAACCAAAACGTTGAAAAAAGTCAGTTATTGGAAAAAAATTTCATTTTTTTTTAATTTTTTGAAAAAAAACACAAATTTTTTCTGGTCTTCTTCCCTGACTGATATTTTACTTTTAAAGTAGAAAGAAGGTTTTCAAAAGGTTTCAAACTTTAAAAATTGGAGTAAAAAAATGCAAGAAAAAAGATTTTGTAAAATTATTTTAGTGTTTTTCAGAAAAATACAATTTTTTTTATTATTTATTTATTTGTTGAAAAAATGCAAATATTTTTTGATCTTCCACAACTGCTATTTTACTTTCTGACTCGAAAGAAGATTTCGAAAAAGTCATTAAGGTTAAGAATTACCTGATCTTCAATACACAGACTTGTATGAACATGTTCTTGTAAGAATATCACGTCTAAAAAACATAATTTCTTTATGAATTGAAATTCCAGTTACTTCCTGGACTCTTTACTCCGTAGAACCAGTTTATTATCAGAATAAGCAATTATTGGTAATTTCTCGAGGTGGAAAGGGGAAGGGTTTGACAGAAATTCCCGAAAAATAATTATTCAAACAAAATTGTAAACATTTATGATTCATAAATGAAACAGAATTTATTTTAAATATTATATTTCAAGCCTTAATTAAAACCGTTTTCAATGTTTACTATTCCAATATTTCAAATTAATCAACTAACTATTAAAATTAATCAAGAATTAGTGAAATTCAATTAAATAATTCAAATTTATCAATTTTTTCCACTTTTTCTTATATTGTTTCGTTCTAAAATTTGTTTTTTAAACAAAATTTATCTACAAACAAATTTTATTATTTTTTTGTTCTTCAGAAAAATACAAATGCTTTTGTAAAAAATTGATAAAGCTGAGTGTAAAGTGATTTTCATTCCGTTGAAAAACCAAAAAGTAAAAAAAAAAACAGTTTTTTGGATTATTTATGAATTTTTAGACAAAAATGAAAAGGTTTTCTGGTCTTCTCCACCGAATGATATTTCACTTTTAGACTAGAAAGAAGGTTTCCCAAAAGTTTTCAAACCAATCATCCAAAAATTCGGATAAATCGTTAAAGTGAAGAATTACCTGATTTTTAATACACAGTCTTGCATCAAAATGGTCTTGTAAAAAATCACTTCTTCTTAAAAACATAATTCCTTTATGAATTAAAATTCTAGCTACTTCCTGGACTCTTTACTCCGTAGGACCAGTTTATCATCGCAATAAGCTTATCGGTCGTACATATCTTGAAAATGTTTTCGTTCCCAATGTGCTTCTTTCTCGAATCGGGACAATATTTTAAACATTTTTTCCCGGATTTGCAAACTCCAAGAAAAAAAATAAAAATACAGGAAGGCAAAAGGCCTTCAAACTGCCTTGAGGAATTGAAGTTCAACGAAACGATTCTACGTATTGTACTGATATACCTTTCCCCGTGTCGCATTACCAGTCACCATACCACTTTCATTTGTCTAGTCGGGTCGAGTAGCACCTGCCTCATGAATCGAAACTGGCTGAATTCGAGACAGTTTATTAAGTACACCGATGGCTCAACTTTGATGATGAGAACCTGTCTTAAAGCTGATTGCGAGTTCGTTACACCCACTTGTCTGGTTCACTGACATCGCAACGCTCTGTCGTAACGCGTCCGTTAAGACTTAACTTAAACTTAGGTCGACTGCACTTTCGCTCAATGTCCGACTGACATTAAATTTAAGCACCCTTCAAGTTACAGGGTGCGTTCAGTTTTATGCCAGCAATCTCTTTTTCTGCGATTTCACTTTATTTTAGCAAAGGCGCATCCAAGAGACGTTTTTACGATCGGATTGGCACCTTATACAATTTTAGGAACCCTCGACTTTAGATCCGGAAGAGAATGATAAATGGAAATGTTTTTTCGAATTTTGAAAACCTGGTTTCTTGATTTAATATTTTTTTATGGCGAAGGTCCGATGTGTTCACACAAAAACCATCAAGCTCTTATTTTGTAACAGAATTGATAATTACAGCCCCAATGACAGTTTTAACCAAATTCACAACTGTTAATGTAGTTGGTAGCTGTCTTCAACGTTTTTATACAATTTTAGGATGAATGAGAGACTTCACACTTTTTCCCCTTTGCCCCTCTTTTGCCTTCTTTAAGTATTCCTCATTTTACCCTGTTTTTAGGAAACTTCCCCTTTTTCTCGATTTTTTGCTTGAATGCGAACTGAATGAATAGATCCCAATAAGAAAATCCAACTATTTTTGGCTGAAAGTTCATTATTTTTGGTTGAAATGTCTCCTATTATATTTTTGGTTGAGAATTTATAATTTTGGTTCAAATTTTTTATTTTTCTGTTCGAAAATTAAACAATTTTATTATAAGTAATTCTTCTTGGTTTACAATCTGTTTTTGAAACTTCGTCTTTTTAGGTTGAAAATTCAACTACATATTTTGGTATAAACTTCAACCATTTGGTTGAAAATTAATTTTTCCGTCAAGAAATTCATGTTGTGCGATTGAAAGTTCAAATGTTTTATAGAAAATTCGTCGATTTTTGGTTGAAACTATTTCATGTATAGAATGTCTGAAAATAAAACAAGAATCTAACGATCACGAAACGTTGGTAAATATTGGGCATGCTTTCATATTGTGATTTGATAATAAAAAATAAAAAATAAAAAAGACGAAAGAAATAAAAAAGAGAAGGAAGGGAATTTGCTTGGTTGCCTTCTCATTTTTCTTTCCTATTTTTTATTTTTTCCAAAGAAAGAAATTTGGTTTTTGTTTTTAGGAATTGCAATAGTAGCATTTTGTGGTGGTTGTCCAAATTTGATCGTTAGATTCTTGTTTTACTTTCAGGCATTCTATACATTAACTTGAGTATTGGACGTTAAATGGAATTTTGAATTTGATTTTAATCTAATTTAAAATTATTAAATTTGAAACTATTTCGCTGAAAATTTAATTATTTTCTTAAAAATTCAACTATTTTGTTAAAACGGCATCTGTTTTGGTTGAAAGTTCAACTGTTATGTTGAAAATTCGTCCTTTTGGAAAAAGTCGTATTTTTTAATTAAAAATTCATCTTTGGGTTTAGCGTAATATTTCTTGGCTAAAAGTTAATTTTTTTTAAATCGAAAAATCTACTATCATGCTTTTGGTTTAGAATTGATCTCTTATGAATAAAAAGTAATTATTTTGTTGAAAATTTGACAATTCTGTTGAAAGGTCATCTTTTTTTGTTGAAAATTCAACTCCTTGGTTAACAGTTGAAGTACTTTGAAGAAAATTCATTATTTCAGTTGAAGTTTCATCTCTTTGGTTGAAAATTTAACTATTTCATCGAAAACTAAATTTTTTTTGAAAATTCATATTTTTGGATTGAAAATTCCACTTTTTGTAGAAAATACACCTTTTTGGCTTCAAAGTTCCACAATTTGGTTGAATTTTCTTTTCTTTATTGACTGAAAAATCTTTCTTAGTTGAAGATTTATCTTTTTGGTAGAAAATTAATCTTCTTGATTGAAAATTCCTCCTTTTGGATATAAAATTCAGCTCTTTTGGTAGAAATTTCTTTTTTTTTTTTGGTTGAAAAGTTAACTTTTTGCTTCAAAATTAATCTATTTTGGTAAAGTATTCAACTATAGATTCGAAAATTCAAATACTTGGTTCAAAATGAACTATTTCCTTGCAAATTAACTTTTTTGTTAAAAATTCATTTTTTCAGTTAGAAATTCAACTGTTTTGTAGAAAACTCCTCTGTTTGACTTAAAATAACAACAATTTTGTAGAAAATTTGACTCTTTGCTTAAAATCTAACTTTTTTGTTAAAAATTCATGTTTTCGGGTTGAAAATTCAACTGTTTTATAAAAAATCGAAAAATTGGTTGAATTTTTTTCTCTCTTGACTGAAAAGTCTTGCTTTGTTACAAATTCAACACTTTTGTGGAAAATTTAAACTATATGAATGAAAAGTCGTCTTCTTGGATAGAAAATTCATCTTTTTGGGTGAAAATTTTTTCTTTTTTTTGTTGAAAAGTAAACTTTTTGGTTGAAAAATAAGCTGTTTTGCTTTTGGTAGAGTGTTCAACTATTTTTTTGAAAATTAACTTTTTTGTTGAAAATTGTAATTGTAATTTGCAATTTATTGAAAAAGTCCCTAGAATTCATGTTTTCGGTTGAGGAATTCAACTATTTTGTGAAAAATTCGTCCTTTTGGGCTAAAAATGCGATAATTTGGTTGCATTTCTTTTGTTTCTTGACTGAAAATTACTTCGGAGGAATTTGAACTCTTTCGTTAAAAATTAGTCTGTTTCGTTTGAACATTCATCTTTGCAGTAGGTTGTAAGTGCAACTGTTTGGTTGTAAATTAATTTTTTTTTTAAATTCTTCTTTCTTGGTTAAAAATGAACTTTTTGTTACAAATTCTTCTTTTTTGGGTTTAAAAATCAATTGTTTTCTTAAAAATTATACTTTTTAACTTGAAATCTCAACTCTTTTATTGAAAATTCATCTTTTCTAACAGAAAATAATCCCTTTTTGGTTAAAAACGCAATATATATGAACTTGAAATCCTAGAAATATGATAGTTACATTAATTTCATTAAAAAGAATATATTCTCCTATTATTCCCCAATTTTTATAAAAAGTTACTTTATTTCCCCTGTTTCAGGAGAATTTGGGTCGTGAAGTCTGGAATGAGAATGTTAGAAAAGCTTGGGGTGTTTCCCTGTGTTAACATCGCCCTCAAAGTTAAAGATTTTAACTTTGTCTTGTGGAAAGAATTTCTTTATATTTAAGAAATTTGCCGAGTTTAAATTTATTGTTGGAAGAGGACACACAGAATGATAGGAATGCTATTACAATGGCGGTGATCGACTTAAACAGACGATGCACGACGAGTTAAGTTCTATTTATAACCGAGGTTGCAGAGTGACGCCCTTTAAGACCCTTCGGGCTGCATTGCAATGTACGACCCGCGAGTGACTTTCACTCATACCATAATCCCCATAATGATAACGTATTTAAGCCGCTCGCTTCTTTTCCAACTGACCCCGAGAACCCACAACATTCAGACATCCAAGTGACGTTCCGTTGTTAAAGGGGATGGTTCACATCAATTTTTTAGATTTTTAAAATGGAATTTTGGGTCACAAAATAGCGTTAAACGGGGTGATTTTGGACATGTGGGGTAAACTCGGACATGCTTAAATTGATAGTTTGAATTACTTAAGGTGGTTTCAATCAGAATCTGGAATCAGTTCAAGCCTCAACTTGTTCTAGATTCTGGTTAAAACACCTTAAGTAATTAAAACCATCAATTTAGGAATTTCCGAATTCATCCCACATGTCCGAAATTACCCCGTTTGACGGTACCGATTTGGGAAACAAAATTTTTTTTTGAAACCCTTCAAGGTACAAAGGGTACTAATTTGAAAGCCACGTTATTCAGTCTGATAATTCCGGTTCAAAAAATGGATTACAATTGGGGCAAGAGAACCTAATCCAGATCAGGGGTCCAAATGCGGATCCCTATTGTTTTTACCATAAATTGGTATAATTATAGAACCGAATTTTCTGGAATGTTTATAGTCAACCTAGGAAATGGAAATTTGAATCCTAATTATGGCCATTTGCAGCACTATTATAAAAAAAAAAAATATTTTCATAATGTTCGTCAACTCTGACCTTTCTGATCATGACTAAGTTAGGTGTTATTACCATAAGTGACAAATACCTTAATATTTTAGTGAATATTTCTTGTTTAAATATGAGACTTTTACATAATTTTCACCAAAGTATGAAGTTTTAGTAAATTAATAACGTTTTTACGAACTCACTCTAGTTGCGAAATGCGGGAGTTGTGAAAAATAGCGTTTTTCGTCCTATGCTCAAACAGGGCACATTATTTATATGATTTTTAGAATCATATTCTCTTATATTTTTTACACAATTATAAAAATATTTTATAAAAAAGTTCTTTTATAATTGGTGTCCCTTATTTGGAGAAAATTTTGTAAAAATGTTGTAACTTATGATAATGAGTCGTAACACATAAGTTTATAAGCAGAAAGAAATGATTATTCAAAATTGTTTACCAATTAGTCAAAAATGATATAATATGGTAATCAAGATTTGTTAAATATAAAAATATAAGATTTTTCACATTTTAATTTTTCACAAATATTTTGCGTAAAATTCTTTTTTATTTACAATAAACATTTTAAACACATTGTTTCCAATACTCGATTTATATTTGGTCGTTAGCCCTACTTTGTATTTTTTAAAATAAGTATTAAATGAATATTTATATTTTTTGCAAATAAGTACAACCTTAACAATCTTTAAAACGAAGGCTTAATTAATTCATCGAATTTCTCGAAATGTCTTGCTAAAACTTTCCTTTTCCACTTACAAGTATTTCATTTGATGAAGCTTTAAATTCAAGTTAAAACACTAAATAAATAAAATAATAAATAAATAAAAATAAATAAATAAAATGTACACAAATGATTTTCTTACACAAAGTGGTTTAATTAATTTATTATAAGACATGCATGATTTCAGAATTTTGTATGCCTCTAAAGCGGGACTAAAGGAGCGCTTTTTAAGCTTGAATACGTCAGAGAAAGAAAAAGTCTACTTTAGCTCCCTAGGGAGCGAAAATGTGACGTCAGAGGTGAATAATGAAAATTATGTATCCATAAAGTCGCATTTTTGGCTCAGAAAAAGAGTTCACAGGTTGAACCAACTTGAAGCAATAAGTAAAGATAAATTACCGATAAATTACCGATAAATTACCGATAATTTCCGGAAATTTTGGAAATCGTTGAATACTCTAAATTTCCGCAATTATCCAAAATTTCCTAAATTCATAATAAAATTTTTAAAAAGTTGATAAAATTCGTTCATATAAGCAGAAACCAAAAATATTAGAAGAGAAATTTTTTCTGCAACTCTTGTAGTTTTTCAGTGCTTGTCAGAAAAGTCCCACTTCTCCCCCTTGGTGCATAATATACTATTATGTAATTGAATATTTTCATTTAAGCAAGATAATATGTAATTACGTCAAAATTCAATGAAAATCTAGCCAAATTTCAAATTTTTCGGCGAATAATATTTTCCTGCAATATCTGACCAACATATTAGTTTTCTACTTGTATAATTGGGATATGGCTTTCGTATCAGATTGATAGCAAATTGAACAGTAATTTTATTTCTGCTAGGATTTTTCTTTTCTGAATCTCTTTTGCTTCAAATGTCTTATCCATACACTCTTTTTCTACTTGACGTATTTCACTTGATTTTATTTTCATTCACATCTTTTGTACACAGATTTTATTTTAATATATAATTTATCAATCCTGAATAATAATCTCATTCTCTTGTACAAATTAACAAAATAATATTACTATCGTAAAAATCAAACTTCAAAATATACCTAATAGAAATGAATTCACTAGATGAAATTCAGAACTATTATTCATGATAATTTAATTCGAAATTGAATTATATTGAAGCGAACAAAGTGGCCATTAAAGTGATATATCTACGTTAATAAACGGTGATTAGATACTAACGAATTGATGATAGTATATTGACATAAATGATATTAAACTATGACGCCTGAACTTTCTCTGATTACTAAGAGAAATCTAACTGTTTTTATAGTAAAAAAACATCAGAATCTAATTATTTACTTTATAGCTTTTAAGTTTGAATATTTTTTTACATGATATTTTTTAATATGATCATGCATACAAAATTTGCTTCAATGAGACAATATTAAATTCCATTTTTTTATACATTACACTTAATAAAATGAATTCCTTTGAGAGAAGTATGTATTCCATGTTCTCTAAATATATATCATTTTATAAAAGAGGAAGTGATTTAAAAATAAAATTTCCACAAATATAAATTTATTTGTCCGTGCCAATAGTTTGTGTGATTTTTCTTCTGAATAATATTTTCTTCCGTAGCCTTGCCAAAACATTCTTTTTCTACTTAACATTTTCACGTCATTTCCAATTTTTTTTTACTGAAATAGATTGTTTACAATAAGTAAAACACAAAATAGAGTTAAAAAGGGAGTTATTAAAAAATTTTACAAATAAAACTGTATTCTATTCTCTTATATTAGTTCATTTATTCAATAAATAAAAATAATGAATCAACCGTACTGAAAGTCGACTAAAATATTCGCAATCTAAGATAAAAAAATAAGCTTAAAAACAAGTTTCTGAAAATATAAAAATAGCAGAAATTGTCATACAACAAGACATTAAATTTAAAACACAATTTTCGTCTTTATATATGAGTCGAACTACTGACCTATTTCAAACGCCCCAAACTGTCTGCAAGCTCAAATTTTACTCACATATCTTATACAACTACGCAAAAGACAGAAATAATATGTTATATTATTGAATGCGTAGAGCTTAGAAAATGACGTCAGGTAAAATCTTCAATTTCCCACGACAATTTTAAATTTATTTTTGAATCCGATATCTTATTCGGAATTTCTTAGTATTAGAAATATCGCATTTATTTCAGAGAATTCAGTATCGATTTTAGAAATGTCTACAAATATCAAATCTTCTGACGCACCTTGATGATTTTATCAAAAATCTATCACAAGATTCTACTTTCAGGGAAAAATCACATCAGGTCCAAACAAAACAAAACGATTCTCTGACGTCCAGTTTTGGCTTTATAATTTATTCAGAGAATTACTGAATAAGTCCACAATTATATCAATAAATCCTTTTCTTATCATTGATGCAAAATGATTTGTAGTTTTTTGTGTCCGCTTCAGTAGGGGAAATTGTTCAGGGATTCTCGTTTGATCGCTGAAGTTAAGCAGTGCTTGGCGCGGTTTTACTCGGATGGGGGCCGTCGTACTAAAAGAGTGTATTTATCAGCTTTGAAGCTGCCTTTTTCTCTCAAACGAAAACTAAATAATTTGTGGTCTTATGAAAATATTTAAATAAAATTAAGCTTCAAATCGATTGAAACCAATTTTTAACCAAATCAAACATTTAGGAAAAAATTTTATGAAAATCGCTACTGATGAAGTTATTTTTTGCATAACATGGAAGATATTATGGAAGATTTGTGGAAGATATTATAAATCAAGTATTCAAAGTTGGAAATCATACCTAAGCCCATCATTTTTATTTTTATGAACTATAAATTAATTTCTGAATATGGTATGTGTAAGTATATAACCTAAGGATTATTTTTAAAATTTGAGACCCCCCCCCCCCCCTCATGATAAGGACTCTAAAGAGTTTCGCGACCCCCCTCCCCCTCTTTTAACATAATATTTGATATTTTTACTCAATATATCAACAATATATCAATTATTTTCACTGCAAACGAGATTTAAAAAAAATTTGAAAGATTCCTAGTGATTTGGAAGCATTTTAACAGATTTAGGAGATTTTAATATATTTCAAAAGATTTCAATGAATTAAAAAAGTTCAAGTGTATTCCGAACGATTCCAAAGGATTCCAAGGGATCTTACAAGATTTTAAGGAACTTCAAGGAGTAAATTCAGATTTGATGAAAATTTACGGGATTTCAAAGGATTTGAAATACCGAAGTATTTCGATGGTTTTTAGGGATTTTGAGAGATTTTAAAGAATTATGAACGTTTTCCGCAAAGTACAAAGGATTTTACAGAATTTTTAGAGATATCGAAATATTCAACAAAAAAAATCTCACTCGTTTATAAAGAATTTTAAAGGATTTCAAGAGATACCGAAGTATTTTCACGAATTTTGGATGACAGGGGATTATAATGGGGTTTCAAAGTTTTGAAGGGATTTCAGGAGATTTCAAAAGATTAAAAAGTATATCAACGGATTCTAGAGGAGTTCCTAAGATTTCAAGAGATTTGACGGAATTTAAAAAAAATACTATCGAATATTATAAAAGATTTCAAGAGCTTTTGAGGAATTTTAATGGGTTTCAAAATATTTTATGGAATTTTTCAAGAGATTCGGAAAGATCTTCATGAACGATTATTGAATATTAAGGCATTTCAGGAGATTTCCACGGCTTTGAAACATTTCAAGAGATTTTAAGGAATTTCCGCGGACTTAAAAGGATAGTAAGGGATTTCTACAGGGTTTTGAAGATTTGAAGCGATTTCAAGGATTTCAAAAGTTTTCACGGATTCTCATAGAAGGTTAAGGGATTTCAACAGTTTTTGAAGGATTTCAAGAGATTATGTACGATATCTATGGAATACAGAGGATTTCAAGGAATTTTCACAGGACTCAAAAATTTGAAGGGATTTACCAAAATTTCAAAAGAATTCACGGGATTTCAAAGGATTGCAATATTTTTATGGGTTCCAAGAGATTTAACGGAATTTACCAAAATTTTTGAATATTATAAAGGATTTTAATGGATCTTGAGCAATTATAATGGCTTCTAAATGATTTTAAAATATTTTAAGGGATGCCAAGAGATTTGGAAAGATTTTCACGGATTTTTAAAATTTTGAGAAATTATAAGGAAATACCCATGGACTTTAAGGGATTATGAGGGATTTTCATAGGATTTTAAAGGGATTTCAAGACATTATGTACGATATCTATGGAATTCAAAGGATTTCCATCAATTTTTACAGGAAATAAAAATGTTAGGGAAATTACCAAATTTTCAAAAGAATTCACGGGATTTCAAAGGTTTGCAAAGATTTCCAGGAGTTCCAAGAGATTAAACGAAATTTGAAAAAGTTTCCGAATACTATAACGGATTTTAATAGATTTTGAGGAATTCTAATGGCTTTTAAATGATTTTGAAATATTGTAAGGGATTTCAAGAGATTTTTGTTGAGAATTCATACTTTTTGGTTCAAAATTTAACAGTTGAAAGTTGATGTATTTTTATGAAAATTTGTTTTTCTTGGTTGAATTAAACTGTTTTTATTTGAAATCAAAACCTTTTTAGTTGAAATGTCGACTATATTATGTTTTTAGTTGAGAATTCATCCTTTTAGGTCTGAAATTTCCTCTTTTTCGCTAGAAAAGTCATCTTTCTTGATTGAAAAGGAACTTTTTTTATTGAAAATTAAACTTTTCAGGTTGAAAATTCAACTGAATTGTAATTGTTTTCGAAAATTCGACCATTTGGTTGAAAATTGAGCTTGTAGGTTGAAAATTCAACTATTTGCTTAAAAATGAATTATTTTGTTGAAAATTTGTCTTTTTTGCTTGAAAGTTCAACTGTTTGTTTAAAAATTAATTCTTGTTTTGTTCAAAAATCACCTTTGTAGGTTGAAAGTTGAACTATTTAGTTAAAAAAAACTCTTTTGTTGAAAATTCGTCTCTATTGCTGGGAAGTTCAACTATTTGGTTGAAAATCCTTTATTTTGGGTTGAAAATTCATCTTTGTATGTTGAAAATTCAACTATTTGTTAAAAAAATAACTGTTTTGTTGAAAATTCGTCTTTATTGCTGGATAGTCAAACTATTTGGTTGAAAATTCTTCATTTTTGTTTGAAAATTTACTTTTTTGTTGAAAATTATTTTTTCAGGTTTCAAGGTCTATGATCATTTAAA
Source organism: Andricus curvator (assembly GCA_932195095.1). Classification (NCBI taxonomy): domain Eukaryota; kingdom Metazoa; phylum Arthropoda; class Insecta; order Hymenoptera; family Cynipidae; genus Andricus; species Andricus curvator. Next base: position 169,784 of record CAKNYM010051422.1, on the reverse strand, counting down.
ACATTTGATTTTTTAGCTTGAAAACTCAACTTGTTTGTTGCAAATCATTTATTATGGTAGACAATTTTTTTGATTGAAAATTAATTTTTTAAACTGAAATTTCAACTATTTTGTTGAAAATTCATTTTTGTTGGTTAAATTCAACTGTTTTTTATTTAAAATTTAAATCTTGTTTCTTTGAAATATCAACTATTATATTTTTCTCTGAGAATTCATCTTTTTTGTTGAAAATTCAACTACTTGGTTGAAAGTTGATGCATTTTGTTAAAAATTCGTTTTTATTGTTTGAATTAAACTATTTTTTAGTTTAAACAAAAATATTATTTGGTTGAAATGTCAACTATTATATTTTTAGTTGAAAATTCATCCTTTCTGGATTGAAAGTTCATATTTTTTTTAGAAAATCATCTTCCTTGCACCTTCATTCCTTGCATTTTCCAATTGAAAGAGATTGTTTGAAAATTCGACCATTTTGTTGAAAATTCATTTTTGTAGGTTGAAAATTCAACTTTATGGGATTATACGGGATTTTTATAGGATTTTAAAGATTTCAAGTAATTTCAAGGATTTCAAAAGTATTCGCTAAATCTCATAGAAATCTGAGAGATTTGCACAGCTTTTAAAGATTTTCAAAGGGATTTTCAGACATTATGTATGATATCTATGGAATTTAAAGGATTTTCGTCAATTTTTACAGGAAATAAAAATGTTAAGGGAATTAACAAATTTTCAAAAGAATTCACGGGATTTCAAAGAGTTGCAAAGATTTTCAGGGGTTCCAAGATATTTCATGAAAGATTTGCACCAGATTTCAAGAATGGGTAACTCCTCAACTCTGTATTTATTGAACGCATGTAATATAGAATATTACATAATAAAAAATAAATAAAGTAAATACAAAAAAAACTAGGCATACTTTTGCTGATTTTTTTAGGTCTTACTTCAGCCGTTGCCGGAGCAATTTCATGTAATTTTCTTTTGCTCAAAAACTTAATTTAAGTCCTTGGGACTAAAAGTTCGTGCGTTATAAAAAGTAATGTCAACAGCCAAGACATGTTTTAATTGACATAATTTAAAAAAATAATTAGAAAGATTCAACTCACGTAAGAAATGCTTAGCCCCCCCCCCCCCCCCGCAAGTAAGGATTGGTAAGATCTTCCGGATTATATTGCATCAAAAGACAGTTCTATTTGTAAATTCTCAAACAGAAAATACTGTGGAAAAAAGGTTGAAAAAATTTAAGTTACTACACAGAAAGTTGATTTCAATTCTGATTAAAATGATATTTTTCCTATAAAATATTCACATCCAAACACGATCAAATCTTGCAAAATTATATATTTCCCGAGAGACAGGTCAGGGTAAAGAATTCACTTCCTGCCCAAGGCATACAAAATGGACCAGACAGAGTGACATAAATAAACTCCGTTCAACAATATGCAAATGAGTCTCTCTTTACTGGAAGTGGTCGGAACATAAGCACAGTATTTGTGTGTCGCAGCTTCTCGTGCTGCTAACTTTTTTTCACATAACTCAGTTAATGTAATTGAGGTCGTAGAATTAAAGGCAGAAATTACACCCGCCAATTATGATATCCAGTAATTTTTTTTGCAAACTTTGTTGCGGGATGAAATCCCAGGTTTGTTATCTCTTCTGTGTATCCAACATTGGAATAGTGAGCGTTACTTTTGATTATTAATAGAAGCCGGCAGGAAGTGCAAAGGCGGCAAAGTTGCGCCCACCGGTGTCGCTTTCGACGAGATATAAACGATATATCACTCATGAGTTGCCTCTATTTTTCTAAAACCAAGAATTTTATGCTCCTGTGAGTACTCAATAGCCTCGATACCCGATTGCAAAATCTCGTGAGAAATTTAGAGTTGCCATGTTCGTAAACGAAGGGTTCTTCCGGAAGAATTATGTGAGAGGAGGAATTGGAATGCAATTATACTGTATTTTTTAATGCGAAATGATTTAAGAATTTGACATTTAGATGCTATTGCATACAATAGTTTATGCGGATTAAAGAATTGAAAGATTGATTAAAAGGATTTTTGTAATCAGGGAGTGGAATGATTGAAATAGGAAAAGAAAATAACGGAAATAATTCTAATTATAGTGTGGTGAGCCCACACTTGTAGTTATTTATAACTACAAGAAAAACCTAGAAACACTACCCGAATCGGGTAGTGTCACGCCTACCCTGAAAGGGAAATGGTTT
>CAKNYM010051422.1:136297-167463 GCA_932195095.1 Andricus curvator | reverse complement strand
ATATATATATATATATATAGATGACTAATTAATCAATATTGGATAAGTACTGCAGATAATGAAAAGGAAGTAGCAATATTCAATTTGGGTATTTGATTTTGAAACCCTGATATTATCTTTAATTGACATCAAGAGAAATAATCCTAGTCATTCTCTTCTCACAACATGACTTGGAGGTATCATTGATTGGTACAATCAATTTTTTATGTTTGCTGATGTGATCACTCTTTCGTGTATTGTTCATCGGTTGGTTCAATTTCACTTTCTGGCTTTCTTCTTCTGGAAATGTCCTGAGTCATAGAATGCATAATGTGCGTTCAATTTGATTACAATTTATATTTAATTCATTTACTGTTTATATTTGTAAGCAATATGAATCTTATGAGAAATTGATTTATTCTAAGTTTGGTATAGCATATCAACTTTAGATCAAAATGATCCACTTTTGCGGATCGAATATTAATTTTTACAGAACTTCATTCATATTTGTCGAGTGGCAGTTGTTATACATTTTATTAAAAGACGTAGGTGAGTCATGAGCGACATAAAATTTCTAAAACAAGAAATGTTTTAGAAAATTTTGGAATTTCAGGGTAGAAGAAAAATTATAATTTTCCTATATTGGGCTCTATGGCTCTGGAAATTAATTTTTTTCTCTAGATTTACCTAGTTCCGACTCCGGAAGATTTGAAACTTCCTAAAACTAGGAGAAAATATTTCAGAAAACGCTGAATTTTCAACAAAATACATAAATATTCAACCAACAGATTAATTTCCAACTAAAAAGATCTATTTTCAACCAAACATTCGAATTTTGAACCAACAAATATAAATTTTCAACTAAAAAATTTTTTTTAACAAAATGGTTCAATTTTCAATTGAAGAGATGAATTTTCAAATAAAATGATGAATCATCAAGAACAAAAATTACTTTTAAAAATGAAGTTCAACAAGTAGGTGAATTTTCAACCCAAAAATTGAATCTTCGAACAAGAAGATGAATTTCCTACCGAAAACTACGAATTTTCAACGAAATGCATGAATATTCAAACAAATAAATGAATTTTTAACCGGAAAAATATGAACAAAAAAATTAATTTTCATCTAAGTAGTTTGAATTTTCTACGAAAATACTTGAATTTTAAACCCAAAAAGATAAATGTTTAACAAAAAAGTTAAAATGTCTGCCAGAAGAAATGAATTGTCATACAAATAGTTGCATTTTCAACCGCAAAAGATACATTTTCGTCAGAAAAAAACGAATTGTCAGCAAAATAATTAAATTTTCAGCCAAACAAAAAAAAAACGAATTTTAAATGAAAAATGTAATAGATGATAATTCAACCAAAAAATATTTCAATATTTCAAATAAAAAATAGTTTAATTAAACCAAATAGCTGAATTTTCTACTAAAAAGAATGCCTCTAAGAAAATTGTTGAATTTTCAAAAAATCAATTAAATTTTCAACCAAAAAAATAAATTTGAAATTAAAAATGTATTAGATGATAGTTCAACCAAAAAAGATTTCAATGATAAATTAAAAACAGTTAAATTCAACCAAATAGTTGAATTTTCAACAAAATAATAAGATTTTCAACCAAATAATAAAATTTTCAAACGAAATAGATGAATGGTCGACCAAATATATAACAGTAGACTTCAAACCAAATTTTTCAATTCTAAAGCCAAAAAGACAAATGGTCTGAAACCCATTGAATGTTTAACCCGCAAATATGAAATATCAACAAAAAAGGAAATTTTCAACTAAATAGAATTTTCAACCCAAAGAGACAAATTTCCAACCAAACATTTGAATTTTCAACCAAAAATATAATAATAAGTCTACTACTCTACTATCAACCGGAAGTAATTAACTTTTAACGAAATATAGTTATTTTTTGCGAAAACGATAATTTTTCAACTAAATAAAACGAAGATTCAACTCTAGAAATTAATTTTTTCCTTCTAAAAGTATTTCTGTTTCTATACCTAGTTCCAACTTACACTTCTGGAAGATTCACAGCTTGTTAAGACCAAGAAGGAATGTTTAAGAAAATATTGAATTCCGTGATGGGAGAAAAATTCCAATTTTTTATATTGGGCTATAAATCTCAATATGGCTCTGAAAATTATATTTCTTTACCTTCTAAAAGTGCTTCTTTAGATTTAAACACTTCGAGTTATTTTTTAAAACTTAATGATTTTTTGTGGTTGATTGGGAACCAATCTATTTAGGTTATTAGCATTCTTTATAACAAAAATTTATATAAAAAGATTTCTTTTAAGAAATTGAGATAAAAATTATTTGGCTTCAATTAAAAGAATTCTAAAAATATTCATAAGCAAACTCTGCAGATTGGAATGAATCATAAGTTGATTGTGTCTATTTTTCGTTAAAAAAATGTAGGAAAATGTAGGAACACACTCGATAGTTGCTACTCATGAAAATTCATGAGAAGCAATTGATCTTGAAAATCGGATAATTCTGATGCACAATTTGCTGATCAAATAACAAATTCGGAATCTGTATTCAAGCGTTCCACATCATTTTGATTAAATTTCGATAGCAAATTGATCAACTGGCCTTCACTGTGGATCCAAGAGTTTGTTGTTTGCAGAGTTTGATTTTCTTTAAAGCCAGTTCCATTGGTTGTTCTCCAGGAAGGAGTAAGTCAAGGCAATGTCGGAATTTTGAAAAATTGTGAAAGGTCAATTTCGGTATAACGGTACGCTTTTGTATCAGAGTTTCATAAGCAGCGAGTTGCAAGTTATGTTAGTGTAGAGAGCATTGCTCAAGAAGGCTCGCGACCGCCCCTCGTCATAGTATCACAAGTGCCCCGAACATACGTGGAATCCATTCCGGTATCGCATCCAATTGTCTCGATACAATCGATCAATAAATATTTATGAACCATTAAACCAACTTCACTACATACCTCAAGTACACTCTTTTCACAACATGTACACTGCTGAATGAAATTCCTTCTTATTGCTGAATTTTCTACTAAAAAGAATGCCTCTGAGAAAAATTGTTGAATTTTCAAAAAATCAATTAAATTTTCAACCAAAAAAATGAAGTTTAAATTAAAAATGTATTACATGATAATTCAACCAAAAAAAATGTCAATGTCAAATCAAAAACAGTACAACAACATGTACATTCATTCGAAACGAAAAATGGAATTGGTAATAAATAAAAAAAACTGTAAATATTTTCCAAGAGAAACGAATTTAAAAAAAAAAGTTAAATATTTTACCGGAAGATATGAATTTTCAACAAAGAAATTTAGTTTTAACAAAACAGTTCATTTTTTAAACAAATGCATGACTTTTCTACCAAGAAGATTAATTTTTTGGCTGCGTCTAGTCCCGAAAGATTTTTTGAGTTGGAAAGGCGGACGACTAGCCAAGCTTATGAAAAATATTTGACTACTCATCCCGAACTCCGGGACGACGAAAAATTTCGTAATTTTTTGTCAAAAGAGAAGAATTTTAAAATAAATAGATGAATCTTATATTTAAAAAATGACTTTATATCGAAGTAGTTCAACTTTTAACCATATACTTGTATTTTCATCCAAAATATATAAATAAATATTATTAAAAAATAAAATATATATTTTAGAATATTTTTAATTTAAATCAAAAACAGTTAAATTCATATAAAAAAATAAATTTTGAACAAAATACTTGAATCCTCAACCAAAAAGATGAATTTTCTACCAAGAAGATTCATTTCCTGCCAATACAGAAAAATGTTCAACAAAATGGTTATATTTTCAATTAAACAAAATTAATTTTGAAAAAATAATGAATCTTTAAACGAAAAAGTGAATCTTGAACAAAGTGGTTCAACTTTTAACCATGTAGGTAAATTTACAATAAAAAAGATTAGTTTTCAATAAAAAATATGATGGTTGATCATTGAACTGAAAAATATTTTTAATTTTAAATCAGAAGTCCAAAGAGGCATACTTTCAACAAAATACTTCAGTACTCAGCCAAAAAATATTTTAATTATAAACCGAACATTTGCAATTTTAATAAAAAAATATAATATTTCTAGCAAAAGAGATACATTTTTAAACTAAAAAGACGAATTTTCAACTAAATTGGTAAGTTTGGAGCAAAAAAACATTTTTCAGTCCACAATAAAAAAAAAAAAATAGTAAAATTATGATCTGAAAGAAAAAATAATTTTTAGTACAAAATGAAAATTTCGAATAACTATAGAAAAAAATTTGAGAATATTTTACAAATGTTCGGAAATCTTACAAAATTAAAAATATTTTTAATCTCTTCAAAAGTTAAATAATTCCTGAATATCTTTTAAACAGACTGAATTATTCCTAAAATTGTTTCAAAATCTTTCGGATTCATCTTTGACGACTTTTGAAATATTTTGTAATATTTTAAAATCTTTTAAATATTCTATTTATAATAATGTTTCAAAATAAGGAATCACTTTAAATATTCCCAGGAATATTAGGAAAATTTTTTTATCATCTTGAATTCTTTAAATCATCTTTAAAATCTTAAAAATTTAATTTCTAAAATTTCAAAAATCTACATTTTATATTAAGTTTTTTGAAATTTTTTATTATTTTTGAAATGTTTAAAAATCTTCTAAATATCTTTAAAAATTATTCGAATTTCTCCTAAAATTTTGAAAAAATTCTGCAAAGTTAAAAAAATTACCTACAAATCTTCCAGGTTCTTTCTTGATAATTTTAGAAATGTTAAAAACTTTTAGAAATATTCTCTTAGAATAAATGTTGTAAAATGAAAAAATCATTAAAATTTTCCGAGAAATCTCAAGAAATTTTTTTTCTTCTCTTGTAACCTCTCAGAATTCTTAAAAAACCTCTACATTTTTTATTTGAAATTTTCAAAAATCTACATTTTTTTTATATAAAATTATTTTTGTATTCTTTCAAAACTTCTGAATATCTTTCAAACTTACTCGAATTTATTTATGAAAATGTTTAATCTTGCAAAACTGAAAGCTTTTGCTTTGAAATCTTGTACATCCCTTTTGCGAAATTCTAGGAATTGAATTGAAATCATCATGTTAAAGTCTTTTGTTTTGGTATAATTTCTACATAAGCTTTAAATGGAAAAATTTTAAAATTTGAAATTGAACGCTTTGGAAAAAAAGGAATTTTTAATTCAAAGTGCTTAGGAGTGATAACATCGAATTGAAACATTAAAAATTAAGTAAAAGCCGGCTGAAAAATAAAAAATTGTTATTTGTTTCCAAATTTAAATCATCTATAATTTTTATATTGTTAAAAAAGACATCATTTACTATAATTGAAGTTTAAGGCAATTAGAGTTGATGAAATTTAATTTTCAACAGGAAAGCTTTTAATAATTAAAAGATTTTAAATAAAAAACGACCAAAGTTTAATAATATCTGATTTAAACAATTAAAAATTTAAATCTGACCAATTTTGGAATAAACATGTTACGAATAGAATAACTTATAATGTGCCAATTGCAAATGTTCTCTTAAAAATAGGAAAATCTTTAGCTGAAGATAAAAAAATTAAAGCCTTTTAAAAACTTAAAATATTTGAATATGGACGGCTTCAAGAATGATCAATTGTAAATTTGAAAGTAATACCATAAACTTTCAAATACCATTAATTTTAAATTTGAAACATTAAAGTAAATGTGTTGTAAAAGATAAAAAGGATGGAGTTGGAAAGTTTTTTGTTTTGTAAATAATCAAAATTCAAAATCTTACCCAATTAAAAATACTTCAGCTAGAAAGGTTGAAATTTTCGAAGCAACAGAAATTATAGGTAATTAAACAATAAAAAACGAAAATGAAATTTGAAAAGTTTCAAGTTATTTTATTTGCATAAAACGACAGTAAATTGTTTCACGGGATTCCAACTTGAAAATCTTTAAATTTACACAATTTTACCATATTTAGAGAAAACTTGGAAATAAGCTTTATTTCAATGGCCTGGGTCAAATGAAAGTTTAATTAATTTCATTACTCCAAGATTCTGCATTTATTCTGGAATAGGGCGTAGGGTCTGCAATTAAAAAAAACTGGCCTGGTAAGAACCTAAAAAAGGCCTGGAATTTTGAAATCGAAATTCTTTTGAAGACTTGTCTTCAATAGAAATTAAATATTGAAATATCCTCAGTTTTTGCATTCTCATTCAAGTAAATGTATACATATAGCTTGAAGAGACTTATCACTGCGTGAAATCTAAAAATCCGGAACTTAATCTTTTTTGGAAAAAAGGGAAGACGTTTCCTGGTGTGCTGTTAATCCTCGGAGGTTGGGTGATGTTATCAGGGTCATAGTTCAATTCTTGACTGTCTTCAGTGACTTGAACGAAATCTGCTATCATAAAATCCTAGCCGTTCATTACGAGGTTTCGAGGTCTAAAGTTTGCACGATTCCGCGACGTCTCAGTATAATTACAAGCCCGCTGTCAGTGTCAGGTCAATCATGTCAATGAGAAACCGGCGGAACGATCACGAAGGAACGACATTTTGCGCGTCCAACTTTATCCCAGTTCGACTTGCACTTTGCATAATTGCATCTGCGAATCCAAAGCGGAAACGAAATTCTCGCTCGTTTAATTCAATCTAAATAGATTCTTGCTTTCAGGTCGTGCCGACTGAGTGAAACCGCGGCGTCGCGCGGGTTACGTAAAATAATGACACTCTGATCCCGAGGATTCCCAAGGATGCGAATCTTTAGGAACTTTGATTCAGCCAAAAAATCTTGTTTGAGAGCTTCAACTTGAAAAACTACACTTTAAAGCATTTTAGGTTTGAAGAATTTGAACGTACAATGAGTCTAGGATGCTCTTCACCTAGGGTGATTGCTAGAGGGATTGATCAGCGACTTGTGTCGGAGCTTTGTTGTGGAATGAGCATGTCATAATAATAATAGTTGAGAACCTTTAAGTTGTTGTTGAAAAACTACGTCATGCTATATTGAAAACTTTTTCCACCCCTCCCCTCCTTCGTCACAGACCAACACACACAATTTGAAACCGCCAGTGTGATATAAAAAATACGAACAACCTCACGCCCCTTTTGTATCAACATTTTTTCTTCGATTTCATTTGATCAAGACCTAAAATAAAATACAAAACTTACAAAAATAATATTTCAACAGACTTCACAGTCCAAAATCCTCTCAAACCGATAGGGTGATTTTTCACGAGAATAGGGGAATAAATATTTTTAAACCAAATAGTTCGTTTTTCAACCTACTAAGATGAATTTTCAACCAAATGGTCGAATCTTTAAGCCAAAAAGATGAGATTTGTATACTGCCAAGATTTATTTTAACCAAGAAAGATACATTTTCAACCAAGATCTTTTCTGCCAAAAAAGATGAATTTTCAATCCTGAGGGACGAATTTTCTAGCCAAGAAGACGGATTTTCAACAAAACAGTTGCATTCACAACCAAATGGTTTAACTTTCGAGCAAAAGAGAAGAATTTTTAACCAAATAGTTGAATTTTCAACCAATTGACCAAATTCTCAAACAAAAAGGATTAGACTTCAACTAAGAAAAGTTGAATTTTGAAACAAATAGTTGGATTTCTGAGCCAAGAAGATGAATATTTTAGAAGACAGTTGAATATTCAATTCAAAAGGACCAATTATTCATCAATCAAGGCGAATGTTCAGAAAAAGAGTTCAATTTTCTACCAAAAAATATGGTTTTTCCAAAAAAAAAGTTAAATTTTTAACAAAATGAGTAAATTTTCAACAAAATAGTTGAATTTTCAACTCAAATGGTAAATCTTCAGCAAAAGAAATGAATTTTTAAAAGAAGATCAACTTTCAACGAAATAGTTGATATTTCTACATAAACAGATTTTAATTTCAAATAAAAACCCGTAGGATTTATTTTTAAAAAATCACTTCAACGGCCATACCACGCTGAAAAACCCAGGTCTCGTCAGATCACTGAAGTTAAGCAGCCTTGGACGCGGTTAGTACTTGGATGGGTGACCATTCAAGAATACTGACATGAGTGCTGTTGGCACATCGTGGGTGTGGTGAGCCCACACTTGTAGTTATTTATAACTACAAGAAAAACCTAGAAACACTACCCGAATCGGGTAGTGTCACGCCTACCCTGAAAGGGAAATGGTTTAATGGTATATACTTCTCAACGAAATACGTAATAGTTGAATTTTCGAAAATATGTCGACCAAAAGAGATGAATTTTCAACAAGGGAGTTGAGTTTTGAAGCTAAATAGTAAAAAGTTTTAGAAAACCGTTCACTTTGAAAAAAAAGTTCATTTACAACTAAATATAAAATAATAAATATAATAATAATGTAAAATTATAAGATGTAAATGATATAAATTATAAAATGATAATATAAAATATAATGAAAATAAATAGACGAATATTCTACAAAACAGTTGAATTTTCAACAAAAAAGCTAACTTTAGTTACATTTTCAATTCAAGAAATTGATTTTCAACAACAAAAAACGAATTTTCAACCAAGTAGTTCAATTTTCAACTAAAGACATGGATCATTAACTAATAAAATAAATTGTATCCAAAGAAGTTCAAATTTCAACCACGTAGTTGAATTTTCAATCAATAAGATTTATTTTCTACAAAAAGTCGAATTTAATTTAATTTCAACAACAAAAATTTCAACAAAATAGTTCAATCTTAAAACAATAAAATAAATTTTTAACTAAGTGCTTAGGCGAATGTTCAGAAAAACAGTTAAATTTTCTACCAAAAAATATGGCTTTTCAGAAAAAACAGTTAAATTTTTAACAAAATGTTTCAATCTTCAACAAAATAGTTGAATTTTCAACTCAAATGGTGAATCTTCAGCAGAAAAAAAAAGAATTTTTACAAAGAAGTTCAACTTTCAACGAAATAGTTGATATTTTTACATAAACAGATTTTAATTTAAAAAAAAAAAAGAACCGTAGGATTTATTTTTAAAAAATCACTTCTCAACGAAATACGTAATAGTTGAATTTTCGAAAAAAAGTCTACCAAAAGAGATGAATTTTCAACAAGGGAGTTGAATTTTGAAGCTAAAAAGTCAAAAGTTTTAGAAAACCGTTGACTTTGAGAAAAAGGTTTATTTACAACTAAATATGAAATAATAAAAATAATAATAATGTAAAATTATAAAATAATAATATAAAATATAAAGAAGATAAATAGACGAATATTCTACAAAACAGTTAAATTTTCAAAAAAAAAAAGTTAATTTTAGTTAAATTTTCAATTCAAGAAATTGATTTTCTACAACAAAAAACCAATTTTTAACAAAATAGTTTAATTTTCAACTAAAGAGATGGATCTTTAAGTAATAAAATAAATTTTATCCAAAGAAGTTCAAATTTCAACCAAGTAGTTGAATTTTCATTCAGTAAGATTTATTTTCTACAAAAAGTCGAATTTAATTTAATTTCCAACTAAAGACGATCAATTTTCAACCAAAAATGGGATGATTAAATTTGCATTTAAAAAAATGAATTTTCAACAACAAAAATTTCAACAAAATAGTTAAATCTTAAAACAATAAAATAAATTTTTAACTAAGTGCTTAGGCGAATGTTCAGAAAAACAGTTAAATTTTCTACAAAAAAATATGGCTTTACAGAAAAAACAGTTAAATTTTTAACAAAATGTTTCAAGCTTCAACAAAATAGTTGAATTTTCAACTCAAATGGTGAATCTTCAGCAAAAAAGAAAAATAATTTTTACAAAGAAGTTCAAGTTTCAACGAAATAGTTGATATTTTTACATAAACAGATTTTAATTTCAGATAAAAAACCGTAGGATTTATTCAAAAAAAGTCACTTCTCAACGAAATACGTAATAGTTGAATTTTCGAAAAAAAAATTTGACCAAAAGAGATGAATTTTTAACAAGGGAGTTGAGTTTTGAAGCTAAAAAGTTCAAAGTTTTAGAAAACCGTTGACTTTGAAAAAAAGTTCATTTACAACTAAATATGAAATAATAAATATAATAATGTAAAATTATAAAATATAAATTATATAAATTATATGGCCAACGGCCATGCCACGCTGAAAAAACCAGTTCCCGTTAGATCACTGAAGTTAAGCAGCGTTGGGCGCGGTTAGTACTTGGATGGGTGACCATTCGAGAATACTGTGTGCTGTTGGCATATTATGGGTGTGGTGAGCCCAAACTTGTAGTTATTTATAACTACAAGAAAACTATCCACCTAGAAACACTACCCGAATCGGGTAGTGTCACGCCTACCCTGAAAGGGAAATGGCTTAATGGTATATAATATAATATAAAATAATAATATAAAATATAAAGAAAATAAATAGACAAATATTCTACAAATCAGTTAAATTTTCAACAAAAAAGTTAATTCTAGTTAAATTTTCAATTCAAGAAATTGATTTTCCTACAACAAAAAAGAAATTTTCAACAAAATAGTTGACTTTTCAACTAAAGAGATGGATCTTTAACTAATAAAATAAATTTTATCCAAAGAATTTCAAATTTCAACCAAGTAGTTGAATTTTCAATCAGTAAGATTTATTTTTTACAAAAAGTCGAATTTAATTTAATTTCCAACTGAAGACGAACAATTTTCAACCAAAAATGGAATAATTAAATTTGCATTTAAAAAAATGAATTTTCAACAACTAAAAACAAACATATATTCAATAAAATAGTTCAATCTCAAAACAATAAAATCAATTTTTAACTAAGTGCGTGGTTCAACTTTCAACCAAGTAGTTGTATTTTCAACAAAAAAATATGAATTTTGAATAAAAAACGAAATAGTTGAATTTTCATCTAAAAACTACCAATTTTCAGTCAAAAATGAATTAGTTAAATTTTCATTTAAGAAAATTAATTTCCAACAAGAAAAACGAATTTTTAACAAAATAGTTAAATCTTCAACCAAATAGTATATTATATTAACATATTTTTAGAAAATTTTCAACCAAAGAGATGGATTTTCAAATAATAAAAAAAATTTTTAACAAAGAAGTACAACTTTCAACCAAATAGTTGAATTTTCAAACAAGAAGATTAATTGTCTACCAAAAGGACGAATTTCAAACAAAATACATAAATTTCCAAAGAAGTAGTTAAATTTTCAACTAAAGACGATCAATTGCCAACCAAAAATGGATTAGATAACGTTTTAGTTAGGTAAGAAAATTAATTGTCAACCGAAAAAACGAATTTTTAGCAAAATAGTTCAGTTTTCAACCAAACAGTAGAATTTTCAACCAAAAGAGATGAAATCTAAACCAAACATTTTCTTATTGGGTTCTATTAATTCCGTTCGCATTCAAGCAAAAAAAATGATAAAAAGGGGAATATGAAAAAGAGTATAAAGTCCGTATTTAGGTGCTTCACTTGTAAAATAAAATCACTAATTTCATTTTTTTCAAGCATCTTAAAAAGTTGTTTACAAATCGTCATAAAATCTGTACCCCCTCCCCCTGGCAGTGTGATATACTTTTTGAGCGGCTCCTAAGTATGTAAATATTGATTTGCAATATAAATTGAAGATTTAAAATTGATAGTTAATTAACATTGCAAAGTTTGAACTTTCCAGCTAACGCTTTCTTTATTTTGAAAGACAGCTCAAACTTTCTAGAAATAAGATTGCACGTAGAAACGTGACTTCATTGCGATATCAAGGCGACAAAATATTAGTTTACCTTATGGTTTATGTGTGGAAAAATGACCTGTACCGCACGTATTGAAGACGCACCTGCACTCGTGATCAGTATGATATAAATCTTGCTGCTCACACCTGCCTCCTTACTCTTCTTCCTTTTGACTTCTCCCGAGAGAGAGGTCTTAATTTGTGGTTTATGACAAGCCCAGGAGAATATATTACGCTCGTGATGCTTTGTTTAAGTGAAAAAGTAAATATCAACTGACTTCTGCTATAATTTATAATAACAGATCAAGCAACTATTATTATCCAATCATTCGAAAAAAATTAGAATATTATATTCAGAACTTCAGTGGGGATATGAATAAATATTTGTATGGCCACAGGGTTGCCACTGAACCGGGAATTTTTTAATTGTTGGTCGAAAAAAAAGTACACGATCTCTTCAAGTGTGACGTGATATCGTATGCATTATCCAAGTTTGAATGACTTTGAATACATTTTTTTTTAAATTTTATTTGTAACATATAATAATGTACAAATCATTCATGTTCTAATTTGAAATTTTTCATTTTGAAGTCTTTAATTTTTAATTCTGCATTTTTAAAATAAAATTGTCATTTGCAATTCATAGTTAATTGTTAATTAATAATTAATTGAACTTTTAATTGAATATTTAATATAGTTAACTGTGGAAAACTTCAAAAATTAAAAATTCTAGATCTGCTCAAAATTACAGGATTTTCAATTATGAACGTTCAAAATTGTATGGCAAATTATATAATCTTTCTAAATTGTACTTTTCAAATCAATATCCTTACATATTTAAAGAATTATTAGTTTAAAGCATCCAAAATTAGAAAAATTTTGAATCAAATTTTTAAAATTGGACAATTGGCCGTTATTAATTTGAAGAGAAATAATTTTACAATCCTAATTAAGAAATTATTCAATTTTAAACGAAGTTTGGAATCTTTCCAAACAAAGTCCAATTTCAATTGAAAATTCTACAAAGCGTGATACTTCTAATTTGATATTTTACGCTTCTAAGAACCTAAAATAAAAAATTCATTTTTTAACGTTTCGAAATTGTAATTGTTGAATTTAAAACATTTCAAATAAAAAAATTTTCAGTTTTTAATGACCAGTGCTGAAATTGTTTACATTTGCAAAGAAAGTCTTGACTGATTCTTATTTGGAGATTTTTCTACTTTTTAATATCTAAATTAGAAGGCTCTCAATTTATAATAATTTACATTTTTAATTTTTGATGTTTTAATTTTGAATGCTCTCCTTTGTAGTTTTAGTCTAGAGTTTAGTTCTGAATACTTCAAGTAAAAAAATTTTCGTTTTAATCTTCGAAATAAAAAATTTGAAAGACACGAAAAAACCTTTATAGACGTGGGAAAAATATGAAAATGATAAATTTTTGTCTTAGATTTTACTGGCAACCCTGTGGTCAAAATTGCTTTTTAGAATAAAATACAAACCAGTTTACAATATGAATGTTAAAAAATTCTGTATTGAATAGTGTCAAGGCTTAATATGAGATATTTTACGTTTGATAACCACACTTTTATTTAAAAAATAAATACCGCTATGTTGCAAAAAAATATCTGATTCGAACATTGTTTGAAATGAATAAAAATGAATTTTAAGTTTAGAGCCTTGATCCAACACCAATTAAGACGATTTCTCACGGCTTTATTCTAATTCCTGAAATAATAATTTTTGTAAGTGATTTTTGCAATCCCCTCGCTTATTATTATTATTGTTTTTATTTAAATTTGATCTCATAGCCCTGATGTCTTACAACCTATTATACTTTACTGTTACTATACTATTGTACTGTACTCGAATTTGCCTGGACCTTTGCCAAGGGAGAGGAAAACTTCAGAAAACCTACTTTCCGAGTACAGGCCCAAAACCTGCTCTACATTAGTTAAACGCAGGGAACGCACCACCTAGATCAGGGTTTACCACTTTCGACAGGTGTTGATTGACCTGACAAGTGCCTGACAGAAAGTTTTTATTTCATTTTTTTTTCTTCGCTTTCCAGGAATCCTACAAACTGTACAAAGGGTTAGGGCCGTTACGGTCAGTCAGTAGGTAGAGGAAAGTAATGAGTCAGACGAAAATTAAGGTCGAGTTAGACGAAGATTTGTTGGGGGTTATTTTACCCAATCTTCGTGAATGACACTGCCAATCACGTCAGTCAATGACTAACTTCTGGTGAGCCCTGACCTATCGTATCTTACAAACGGATACCCATCCGAGTACTAGTCGCGCTCGAAATGGCTTAACTACCGCGATTCTTATGAACTGTATTTTGGAATAATAAAAAAATGCTAATTTCTGTTTCAGGAAAACAATTGTCTCTACTCGCACATAAGATGGGGAGAGGCATTCGTCATTGTCTACAGTGTGACGTGCAAACGAAGCTTTCAGGAGGCGAGAGGACTCCTGAAGCAACTGGCGGATCTCCGCTTGCCATCCTACTTCACCGCCCTTCTACTTGGCAACAAGCGAGATCTCGATCATGCCCGGTAAGTAACTACCCTAGTATTCCCATTCCTATCGTCTGCGGAAGGATCCACTGTCCTGGGTCATGCCACCAGCGAAGTAAGATCAGTTCCTGACATTCCTTGAACCTAGTTCTTGCTTTGATAATCGGTACTCCTTTAAACCGGTTTCTCTTCTCTTTAATTTACCCTAATGATCAAGATCCTCCCCCTCTATCATATAACCTTCAACCGTGACTCCATCTGAACTTACATCGGTTGTTGTCCCTGCTGCTGTTGTTGCTTGTCATTCTTCTTCTTCTTCTTAGTTTTGTTGTTGCTTACTCCTAACCTTGTCGTTCCTGCAATCTACGTTACGTGATATTTGCCAAGGAAGCAGAGATAAGCCCACTCGGCTTTCAAAACATTCAATGTACGCAGGAATAAGCTGATAAAAGACTACTTGGTATAAACCGAGGTATAAACCATGCCAAGTCCCTGCAGAGTAAACTTTTCATAAACAAAAGATTATTCTTTTTATCTTTACCCAGGGCAGATTTATGGCATAAGTTATCAAACCTCCTATTAGCATGTCTAATCCTTCAGAAGTCAGCAGCGGACTGGGATTTACCAACCGACCCTGTACAGTCTTGCAAACCGGCCCTAAAAGCGGTTCTACGTAATTTTTTAAAGAGATTTTCAGGGATTCCAAAATTTCAACGGCTTTCAAGGGAATCCATAGGATTTCCAAGAATTTTGCTTATTTTTAGGAATGTCTGAAGCTTTAGGACGTTCAAGGAAATTTTGAAAGATTTTAAATATTTTAAGACAGTTCAAGGAATTTTACAAGAATTCACTAAGGGATTTGATATTATTGCGAAGATTTTTTGAGGAATTGCAAAGAAGTTCCTAATTTTTCCAAGGATTTTAAAGAATTTTATAGGATTTAAAAGGTTTTAGGTTATTTGAATGATTCCAAGGGACATCAGAGAATGTCACAGATTTCAGAGGATTGTATGGGATTTCGAGATATTTTTAAGGATTTTCAGTTGATATAAAAAATTTCCCAAATTTTATAATGTTTATATACATTTGAAAGAATTTCAGAAGAATTAGAAGATTTTCTTTTATAATATTTTAATGGACTTCAAAGGATTTTAAAGATTTGAAGAGATTTTCAAATATTTCAAGGTATTTCCAAAGATTTTGAAGAATTTTAAATATGAACATTATAATTTCCATGATCTTAACCAATTTAATAGGACTTTAAATAATTCAAAGGATTTCAAGGAATATCATCAGATTTTATGTATTTGCAAAATTTTAAAGAATTTTATAGATTTCAAAGGGTTTTAAAGATTTGAGGGTATTTTAAAAGATTCAAGGAAATTTTAATGTCCTTTGTAAAATATCAAGGGATATCCAAGGTTTTCAAATATTTAAGGGTATTTTAAAAGATTCCAAAAAACTTTCTAGAAATTAAAAAAATTTCAAGGAATTTCCAAAGACTTTAAAGATTTTAAGGTATTTGTCGTGAAAAGAATCTGATCCCTGAAAAAAATAGTTTCTCTCTGATTTTAAGAATAAAAATAATATTATTGACGTCATTTCAAATGAAAAACATTATTAATGAAATTTTTGATAATTTTTCTGAACTGCTTAGTTTAGCAATGTTTCTGGCAATTTAATTTTGTCTTACTATTGCTTCTTACTAGTTTGAAAATTTTTGAATTTTAATATGTAATGGCATTTCTCCAGGAAAAATATTCTCTAAAACTCTACTGTTTCCAATTTTGAAAATACATTTTTCATGACTGAAATCTTTAAAACAATTTTTTTCAATGAAGCCATTTTTAAACAGTTAACTATACATTAATTTCTCTGAAATTTGAGGCAAAATCTATTAATTTCAACAACTAATCATTTCATATCACGGAAAAATGACGCTTGCTCTTGAACTTGTTTATAACATTATAAACAATTTTTATTTCTTTCTGCAACACATAGATTAATAACGAATAATTATTATACTGTTAATAAATGAGAAATGTTGCTTTGGCTAAAGTAAAAAAAATTATCAGTCAGACGTTATGCCAGGTCTTAAAAAAAAATTAGACATCAAAATTGGTTGAAGATTGAACGGTCGAGCGATTTTTGTCCAAAAAAAGAGTGCTTTTGGGCACACTGTGGGCCGCTGCTCGATGTCTTCCAGTCCATCGGTGATTGCATCTATTCAGTTCCGGGCCCAGTCCCCCTGTTCAGAATTGCAGTTTCTCTTAGCATAATTTGCTTACTGTATTGACCAATTACAACTCTCATATTTCTAATATTGTAAGTCGAATTCACCGGCGCATTCTGCAATGAAGGAAATTGAATATTATTGAACTATCATAACATAAGCGAGAGAAGTTGGCCTATTAAAAGTTAAAACGAGTCCACTTTCCACCTTGCTGTAACAGGATCTTCGTGTGCGTTTCCTACTGGACGATTTTCAGGTAGGTCCTCGCGTGCTTACCTGGCCACTGATTCTTTATCCCTTGCTCGTGGTCCTGTATGTGGAAACTATAGAACCAGTGACTTGCATCAGTCTGAAACCGGATCCCGGAGACAGCCACAGAAGCTGACGACAGAGGGCGATCATCAAAGTAACACACCCGGCAGTGGTCAATCTGAATCCAATCACCTACATAGAAATCTTTCACAAATTGCTACTTGTTTACCGTCCTATTTACAATTACAGGACTCACTAACCGGTCCCAAACTCCCTGTATCTCCTAGCTCCCATTCTTTTTAGCATAAATCCTAAATATACAAATTCCTTTACTTCTTCAACCTTTACTCCTCTCCACTGCCATTCCTTACAATCTTTTCTTATACCACTTTTGCTGAAGACCATTATTTTCGACTTTTCTAGATTTAACACAAGTTTATTTTCTGTCATGTATTCACCAAATATCCTCATCATATTTCTCAGCACCTCTTCTTCCCTTGCTAACAACACTATATTATCCGCATATACCAGTAACCAGAATCTATTTCCCCCTACGCCCAATCCCCTTTCTATACCTCTCTTAAATTCCTCTCAAATTCTATCAAAAACTACTTTGATATTTCTTTCTCCACTCTTACTCTATCCTTAGTTTCCTTATATAAGGTAAACGTCCCAGTTATTGTTGTTTTTATCTAAATTTTATCTGTACTATGAAGTGCTAAAAAGAAATGATTTTTATCATTAAATATTACTTTTAACATATCTTTTAACAAAATATTCACATCATAATCTAATTTCACGATTACTAGGACCGTCACGATTACTGGAACATTAACCTTATTTCTCTTACTCTTTCTATTAATCCTCTTCTTATTTCCCTTTTCACCATCACCTCCCAAAGCTTATTCATATCTACCGATGGGAAAGGCAGCAGCCTTTAAATCCATAAAGAAATTACACAATTTTCCTCCTTTTTGCTTCAATTCCTTCTCTCATACATGTTGAAGAATGTATACATTGTCTATAGTGCTTCTACCTTCCCGGAATCCTGCTTGGCATTCTGGTAATATCCCCTTTTACCTTCTTTCTACTTTAATTTCTCCGTTAATACTATTGCATACACTTTATAAGTCGTATTCAAAAGTGTTACACACCTGTAATTTTCTACTTTTCCTTTTTCTCTCTTCTCATATATTGGCGTTATCAAGCCTTCTTCCTACTCTTCCGGGAATACTTCTTCTTTCCACTCTCTTCTGATCACCTTTCTCAAGTTTTTTCTGGCTTGCTCGCTACGATAAATCCACGCCTCATTGCTCCCATCGCTTCCTCCCTCTTTCCCTTCCTTTATTCTTTTTATTCGTCCTTCTCTCGTCGTCCTCTAGCTCTAACTCCTCCTCATCCCCTCTAATATCCCCCTCGGACAATTTTTCGTTTTTCATCTGATTCTTGATTCTTTGAAATGTGCCCTCCAACCTTCTATTCTCATCTTGTTACTTATGTCTTCCTTTTTATTCTTCATTTTATTGACAAATCTCCTCGCGTCTTCCTTTGTTTAAATACTATTAATTTCCTCCTCTATTTCTTTTCATTTATTTATTCTTTTCCTTTGTATAGTTTTCTACATTCTTCTTGAGTCCCACCAAATTTTTGTCCCTTCCTTTCCTAACCTTTATCTTTTACCTACCTCAGTCAACTCTACTTTCTCAAATTTAAGTTTTTCTGTCCAAGGATGAAATTTCATTAAAAAAAAAATGAATTTTAAAAAAGTGAAACAGAATAGTTCAACTTTTACTCACGCAGTTAGATTTTCAATTAAAAAAGATCAGTTTTTATCTAAATAGTCAAACTTTAACCAAAGGGATGAATTTTTAACTCAAAATATGAATCTTCAAAACAAAAAATGATTTCTTAACAAAGTGGTTCAAACAACATTTTCAAACAAAACAGTTTAAATAAGAAGTAAATTTTCGACGAAGATACTTGAATTTTCAACTCAAAAAGACGAATTTTCAATAATAACAGTTGAATTTTCATACAAAAAGGATGACTTATTACAAAAATGATTGAGTTTTCAACCAAACAGTTGCATTCTTATCAAAGAAAGATGAATTTCCTACTCAGACAGATGAATTTTTTAATAAAAAAGATAAATTTTCAAAAAAATAGTCGAATTTTCATCCAAAAAGGTTTAAAATATGAATTTTTCTCAAAAGGTAAATTTTATACGAAATAGTTGAATTTTCAACAAAACAGTAGATTTTTGGACCAAAAAGGATGACTTTTTAACAAATTTATTGAATTTTAAACCAAAAAGTTGCATTCTTATTCAAGAAATATGAATTTTCTACTCAGACAGATGAATTTTTAAATAAAAAAGATAAATTAAAAGAAAAATAGTCGAATATTCATCCAAAAAAGATTTCAGGTGATTTTGCAACAAAAGAGTTGAAATTTCGACCAAAGAGAATGACTTTTCAACAAAAGTATTGAATTTTCGACCAAACAGTTACATTCTTATTGAAGAAAGATGAAGATACTAAAGCATATGAATGTTTAAAGCAAAAAGACAAATTTCAAAAAAATAGTTGGATTTTTATGCAAAACTCATTTCAATTGATTTTTCAACACCAAAATATGAATTTTTCTCAAATGTTAAATTTTCTACGGAATAGTGGAATTTTCAAGCAAAAAGATTGACTTTTTAACAAAACTGTTGAATTTTCAAATAAATAATAAAATTTACAACTAAAAAGATAATTTTCAGGAGGAAGCAACTGCAAAAAAAGAAATATAAATAAATTACTAACAAGAATGTTATATCAGGGTTACCACAAAACTTAATTTTAAAAATTCTCTAATTTTTCCCTGACCAATTGTTCATTTTTCCTGACCATTAATATTCAAAGACCGCAATATCACATTTGTCACATTTTGAACCTAGAATCTTTTATAAGCCGAATAAATCAATTTCAAATTAAAATTGAAAAATTTCAAGTTTATTCTGCTTGAAAGTTATTTAAAGTTATATAAATTCCCTGACTTTTACAAGATTTTTTTTTCCTAAATCCCTGACTTTTTAAAAAATTGTTGCTGTCCAGGTTTCTTTTTTCACTCACCAGTTTTCTTTGGCGCGTAAAGTTAAATTCATATTAAATTTCTGTACAATTTCTGCGAGTTACTTGCAAAATCTGTGAATTTCCGAAAAGTACGTACATGAATGAAGGACCCCCCCCCCCACTCCGTAGTATCCACAACTGGAGAAACTTGCAGTATAAATTCTCTTTTCATAAAGTTTTCATTTATCGTTCTGAAATCTACATACAAAAAAGATTTTCTTCTGAAGAATAAAATCAACTTGTATCCATCTTTCTAACATTGTGAACTTTCGATATCTAATAACAAAAAAGGAGGTAAAAAAGAAGTTACAAAACCTGAGAATGCAAGGCGAGCAGAATCTGAGATTAATTTTGACACGTTGCACTTTCTACGTCGGAAGGTAAAAAAGGTACAATACGTTTTTAATTGAAAACTGTAATAAATCTTGCATTGAAATCTTATGACCGCGTTCTTTGGTACTTTTCGATTTCTTCGAGCGTCTTCCGGCCCGGCAGGGCGTCCACAGCTTTCCGTGTACCGTTAAGGAGCCACGGGACCGCCATTAATCACCGTGGACTATCTTTCGTCGCGATAAAACGGTTTGTCCGCAGTTAATTTCACCGATAAGACCTGTATACATCGTGCTATACGAAGCGCAGGCCGCGATAGATACTGGCGATGTTGACCCGTCTTGGCGACATAGAACACCTCGTGGCAATTCGTTCTTCCACTTCGTGATGCCAATTTTGCCTCTCGAAGATCTTTCTGCATTTTTTCCCAAAACCCAATTTCACAGAAAAAACTAGGGTATCCATTAGAACCCATTTTTGGTTCCAAAGGAGCTGCAACACAAATGAACCTACTTGCTGAAAAGGAACCCAAAACGATAAATGAGCTCTAAATGATACCTCAGTTGGTGTTCTAAAGGATCCCAATTGTGATTGAGCCTACTTATAAGGAACCTTTTTTTCGCTATGCCCACTTCGACATTTTGTATAATTAATATCATAATTTTTACCCTGAAGCACACATGTAATCGAACACTGATGGACATAACTTAATGAAGATAATTAAGGAACAAAATATTACCGCAATTTAAATAGATATAATGACTTGATAAATATAATTTGCAGGTTATGTAGCAAAGTTATCAACATAAAGGCATATTCATATGCAAGAAACTTTTCGTCTCAAGTCATCGGTCGATAACTGTAATTCGATCCCTAACTTACCAGCCCTACTTTGCAAGCGGTTGGTTTGTGAAAGCGCCTCCATGTTGTTCATTAAAATTGCGCTCTAAAGGAACCCTTTTGGCTCTTTACAGGTATCTATTGGAGCTCAAGTTCTAAAGGATACCAACTTTTATTTGAGCCGCAACTTTGGTGAACCCCCAGTTTTTTCTGTGATATTCTATTAGGTCTACAAATTAATTCGGTGCCTTTATTTTGATGTCTTGTAACTCTTAGTCAAACTTGAATGTTTTCCCGTCCTAAGGTAGATTCAGAGTGAGAACCTCAAACTTTAAAAGACAATATAATCGGTGGCGGCCTTGCTGACTTGGCCCCAAAAATCATTATTGAGTACAATGGCGTCCGACAAGGAGCATTTGAGGCACTGCATGCTTTTTGCATTCCAATTGAAAAATCATCATTGAGAAATTTCTGAAAACCCCTTTTACATATTTCACGTGTCACCGCACCTTCTCCTGAAGCTAAGCAAATAATTTCGGTCGCCTCAGCTGCATTTTTTTTTCAGTTGGAATGCAAAGAAAATGCAATATCTGAAATGTTCTTTATCGGACGCAATTTCATTGACTAATGATTTTTTAAGTAAAGTCCGCAGGGCCGCCACCTATTATATTGTGTTTTAAAGCTTACGGTTTACTCTATGAAACTTCCTTAGAGCGGGAAAAAATTCAAGTTCGACCATGAGTTACAAGACATCAAAGTAAAAGCACCGAATTAATTTGTAGACCTAATCGAAATTTACTGTTTGAAGAAAAAAGTCCTCGAATTGGCAATCATAATAATATAAATATAAAGTGCAGGGATCAAAAGGATACAATGGTTCAATTTTAGGTAAAAAATACGATTTTATTTATTATTAATAACGTTTTATAGCATATGGGTATCTCGTAAATATTGAACAAAAGTTTTCAGAACCTTCTACTGATAAAATACATCAGAGAAATATTCAAGAAAATCAAAGATTGACAAATAGATAAACAGCAGAATTGAAAAATGCTAATGTTTGAATAATTTTAAATGTATTATACCCTGAAGGTGTTCATATGATTGTTCTAAGTGGGCTAAAACGAAATAATTTGAAAAACACAAAAAAGAATATTTGAAAAACCTATGTGCTTTTTCTGTTTTTGTTTCCTAAGACGTTTAAATTTATTTTTAATGTATTCTTATAAGCTGAAAGATCTTATATGTTCAAAACATTTTTTAATGTAAGCTAAAAATAGATTATAGTATCAAAAACACACCAAAAAATGATTATTCGCAAAAATAACAGAATTATGGAGATATCCATTTTTTTAAGTACGCAGTTTGCTAACATGTTAAACCAATCCATATAACAATCGGTTCAGCGCCTAAAATGTTACGTAGCCCGAAAAACTTTGTGTAGTTCGGATTTCAAAGTACATATTTAGTTCGAAATCATGAAGTGTGAAGTGAAAAATTAACTTTATTTTCTTCTTATTTTGTTAAAAATTTTATTATTTTGTTAAAAATTTATCGTTTTCGGTTAAAACTTTAACCGTTTTTTTTTAAATTCGTCTTTTGCTTTAAAAATTCACTTGCTTTGGTAGAAATTTAATCTTTTTTGGTTAAAAATACAACTGTTTGATTAAAATTAATCTCTTGGGTCGAAAATTTATCTTTATTTTTCAAAGTCGTCTTTTTGCTTTGAAAATTCAACTAGTTGGCTGAAAGTTAAACTTCTATGTTAGACATTAATTTTTTGGTTGAAGATTCATTGTTCAAGATCATTGTTATTGAAAATTAATTTCTTTCGTTGAGAATGCAACTATTTTGTTGAAAATTCATCTTTTTGGGCTTTAAATTCAACCATTTTATTATAAAATTCAGCTATTTGGTTAAAAATTCGCTTTTTTATTGAAAATTCATATTTTTTTATTGAAATTTCAACTGTTTTTTTAGAAAATTCGTCTTCTGACTTGAAAATTCAAAAGTTTGGTTGAAATTTGTTTTATTTCTTGACTGAAAAATCTTCAACAGTTTTTGATTTAAAATCAAAATATTTTCGAGCTGCAATACCAACTAATAAAATTCAGCTTTTTTGTTCAATTTTTTTTTTTTTTGAAAATTCATCATTGTGTTTGAAAATCCATCTCTTTGGTTGAAAATGTAACTATTTTTTTGAAGAGTCGTCCTTTTTGGTTTGGAATTTAACTATTTTATTACGATATTCATTTATGTGTTTAGAAATTAGCTCTTTTGTTAAAAATTCATATTTTCTGATTGAAAATTCAACAGTTTAGTTGAAATTTGTTTTATATGTTGACTGAAAAATCTTGTTAGGTTAAAAAATAAACTCTTTAATTGGAAATTCGTCTTTTACAGATGAATTCAACTGTTTTTGATGTAAAATAAAAATCTTTTTAGGTTGCAGAATCAACTATTATATTTTTAATTAAGAATTTATTTATTTTGTTTAAAATGCAACTGTTTGGTTTAGAATTAATCTTTTTTATTAAGAATTCAATTTTTTTTTTAATTCGCCTTTTTTGGATGAATTCTAATGTTTTTGTTTATAAATTAAAATCTTATTTGTATGAAACATAAACTGTATTACCCTTGTCGCTGAAAATTCGTCTTCTATGGTTGAAAATTCAACTACTTGATTAAAAGTTTAATTATTTTGTTAAACATTCATTTTTTAGTTAAAGATTCATCATTATAGTTTGAAAATGTATTTTTTTAAATTGAAAATTCGTCTTTTTTGGAACAAAATTAACGTTTTTGTCTGCAAATTAATTTTTTTGTCGAAAATGCAATATTTTTACATGCAATATTAGTAATCTAAAGTGGTTTAAATAAAGATTTTACTTGCAACCACAGTATTGATTTATCTTTCGTATTTAGTTTCTTGATCGAATCTTTAGCAATTTCTTCGATTTCTGTGACGAATTCAAAAGTTATAAAATACGTTAATGGTCAAGATATAAAATCCGGCTGTAAAAATAATACGTCAATCGTCGCGAAAAAGATACTATAGTCACTTTTTTTAAGCCTAAGGCCAGTTTAGTCACTTTAATCCATCTCATTTTAGATTTTATCTAAAAAAAAAAAAGAAAATTTATTCTATGTATGAAATCTATAGTAATCTATGGTATGGAAATGCTCTTCAGTATCAGACTAGACACTCTTTCCCCTATTTTCCCCTTTCTTGAAGAATTCCTCTTTTACCACCTATTTTAAAGAAACAATCCCTTTTTTTTGTTTTTTGCTCGAATGCCCACTAATTTGTTGAAAATGAAATTGTTTTTGTTTGCAATTTAATAATTTTTTTTACGAAATTTTGACCATTTCATTGAAAATTCAAATATTTGATTAAAAATTCAACTCTTTCCTTGTTAAAAATTATTTTTTCGATATTACAAGTAAATTTTTTTCTAAAACATGTGACTTTCTAGCTTGAAAACTTAACTTCTTTCTTAAAAATTCATCTCTTTTGGTTGAAAATTAATAATCTGGTTAATAATGAATTCTTCTGAACGAAGATTCATCACTTTAGTTAAAATCTCTTCGGTTGAAAATTCGTTATTTTATGGTTGAAAATTAATTTTTTTAACTGTAAATTTAACTATTCCATTTTTGATTAAAAATTTATCTTGTTTAAGTAGAAACTTCAACTATTTGGCTGAAAATTCATGTATTTTGTTGAAGATCGTCTTTTTCGGTATAAAATTAATCTTCTTGGTTGAAAATTCTACTGCTTAACTGAAAATTCACATTTCTTGGTCGCACATTAACTTTTTTTTGTTAAAAATTTATCTCCTTTCTTGTAAAAATTTTATCTTTTATGGTTGAAAATTAATAATCTCAAATCAAATTAAAAAATAAAAATCAACTGTTCCATTTATTATTGAAAATTTATCTTTTTTAGTAGAAACTTTAAGTATTTGGTTGAAAATTCATGTATTTTGTTGAAAATCTTCTTTTTTTGGTAGAAAATTAATCTTTTTCGGTTGAAAATTCAACTATTTGGTTGAAAATTCTTCTTTTTTTCTTGAAAATGAATGGTTTTAACTGAAAGTGTAGCTATACCAGTTTTTGTTAAAAATTAATCTTTTTTGGTTGAAAATTCTACTCTGTAGTTGAAAATTCACCTTTTTTGGTTGAAAATGAACATTGAAAAATAAAAGTTTTCTTTAGTAGAATCTTTAACTATTTGGTTTTAAATTCATTTATTTTATATAAAATTGTCTTTTTCTGTAGAAAATTAATCTTTTCGGTTGAAAATGCATGTATTTGCATAATTTTATTATTAAAATAATATATAATATTTTATTATTATTATTTTATTTATTTATAATTTGATTCATCTATTTTGTTGAAATTGCAACTTTCTGACTTAAAATGTTATGAATTTGAAGCTTTCACCCTATTTACTCTATTTCGATCACTTTTTGGGCTAAGAAGTCTGCAATATTAAAATTAAATTATTTTAATTTATAATTTTTGGATTTTCTAGTTCATATGAAAAAGCATCGAAATATAAATACGGGAGTTAAGTGCCAAATGTTTATTTCGCTTGTAATCAAATGAATTACAATTTGTCTGACGGGTCCTTGTAACATTTATTCTAGCAATTATTACTTTGGTTTTCACCCCCGAATGCAGCAATAGAATTGTATCTAATCTTGTAAATGCAGGCCGATAAATTGAATGAGTAATGGAATCATTACAGGCCTGTTTTTGTGTGAACAGTAGTCACTTTTTAGCTCAAATTAGTCAATTTTTCCACCTTTTTCAAGTGCATTAGGCTGCCGCAGCTCCGGGCATTGGACATGCGTAAAGTATCTAAAGTGGAGGACAACGTAGCAACCAGTTTTACAAGCGATAAAAATTTCACGGTTTAGCGCGTGAGGTGTTCTTCAGCTCCAGCGTTCACCGGTTCTTGGCGCCCGTTTGGCCGCGCTGAAATATCAAGATTGCCGCCATTGATAAGTTTATTAATATGCAATTTACTCCGGATATAACACACCCCGATAAACGGGGATCAACGTGGTTATGGGGTCTCAGGAGATAAAACGGGCGGTTAGTCTTGAAGTCCTGAGGCCCAACGGCGGGACCTAATCTTTAAGAACCCTATTAAGCCAACAAGCTACCGGTAGAAGGCGGCAAATCTTTTAAATGTTCCGAAGTTTACGGTTTTTTACGCGTCAAGTTACTGGAAACGTAATAGGGAAGCATTTTGGTCGTTATGGAAATGAGTCAGTGTTAGGCTGATGTTTAAATTACGTAACTGTAGTTCTGGTGGAATTGAGGTGGTATTGGTCTGTCCGGAAAGTATCCGACCTTGTGGTGTACCAGGAGTAAGATTTAATTCTGGTCAATTGCGATGTTCTCCCCTTTGGGAGCCAAAACCTTCTTCCAACGATCCTCCCACATTCAGAAACACTCCTTGACGTCACCATTTATTCAAATTTTGAGGTGTTTTGGCCGTTGCGTGCCCGCCAGAGCGGGGGTCATTTTCCACTGAAGAACGACCACTTTTAAATCGCCTAAGACACTCTTTAATTTGAGTATCACTCACAAACATCAGCAAGGCCAAGTTTCTGGACAAATTTAATGCACACTCTATTTTCAGTGCGTTCCATCATCCTGAAATGCTCATTAACTTTGTTCGTTGCTTCGATCACATTTCATGATCCGCATCAGGCGATTGATCCTGAATGATGTTTTTGTAGAGCAGTACTAAATACATCATCGATAGATGAATCTCAAAGGAAATATTCAAACAAGCATTGCCTTCCTTCCTACATCGAATCTGATCTCTCAGGTTCCTCCATCCCTGATTTATTTCAAACCTGATTTAAATGAGGAAGCAAACATGCTAATTTCAAATACAATCTACAAAACCCACCTACTGAATACCATACTACTTCACAGCGGTTTTCCTTTGCTAAATAAAATGATTACCAATTCCTCTAAACTTTGCCCCAAAGACACTCCTCTTTCCACTTTCCTTTCTTCTGTTCTCATTGTATAACAGTTATCCTTTTCCAAATATATACATGCATACATCCAAACAATAAGTCCTTAATTGGCTCCTCTATTTTTCTTCCCGACATATAATCTTCAGCATATAATCTTGTCTCCTAGCTAAGCTTTTCTCACAAACTAGTTCACATAGCAGTCCAGAAAATGTTCCATATAAGGTGCTGCTCCTCTTACTTAATCAATCCTAGTTAATCTAATCCCTAAGCGGGGATCAACACCTCCAGTGTCGGTTTCACCGGCGCCTGCCTTTCCTGCCTGTTCTATTCTAGCGCGATTCAATTTGTAATTGGGATCGAAACGAAAGCGGCCCCGACAAGGCCCTGCCACTTTAACACATGTACTGGAGGCTCCACTATAATATGTGTACTTCAGCCTCAGGACAAAGTGTCTTGCTGCGATCAGGATCGTGGGAGCCAGATGATCGTGGCGCGAAGATCTCCAGGAAGCTCCTAGGCTGGATCTAACGCCATGCCTCATAAAGCATAGGATCGCCCCTATAAAATAAGAGGACAGATTAACGATGCAACTTGGACGTGTGCAGTTACGGGAGACGCGTGCACCACTGCAGTTGCATCGTACGCGGGGCCAGGACCGTGTAAAAGAGAGACGTAGCCCTCCCACGCATTTTAGCTCGATGCCTCGAATATCACGTGTTCCGCGAATTTAATTGCCTCCATAAATATCGCAAGTTCTAGTCACCGGAGACCCCGCCTAAGATACGAGGATTCGAGTGGCGTGGCGCGGCGCTGGGCCTTGCGCGGTCTTTATACGGGGCCGATGTAGAAAAATTAAAAAAAAAAATGAGGAGAAAAAAATTATAAATATAGCCTACTGTATCCGTTACCCTCACTGGCGGGAGACCAATAATCTACCGTGAAACTAGGATCGCTGTTCGTGCCTCCTGTGAACCTTTACTTTACTTCCTCCTGCCATGCATCTCTTTCCTCCTGTCATGCTTCCTAGGAGACGTTAACGCCACTAGTTTGTAGGTCCTTAATCTTGCCAGACAAACTACACCGATTATCGGATCGGTTCCGAGTGATTAAGAAATTATGGTGCAGACTCGGAGCGATTCACCTGAAGGGCTGAACAAGTCAATTTTCGTCTAGGAAATGTTCGTAATTAAAAAGTCGTATAATTTTTTTATGAGGTATGGATTCGTCAGAAAGTAGAGGTTTGAAGGCGAAAATAAAATAAAATTCAGGGCTTTTTGAAGGTCTTAGTTGCGATTCTGAAGAAAAACCGAAAATCTCAAGGGTAGACCATAAAGATTGACAATTTTGTGCTGATTGTTACAAAAGATTGAAATTTGGCGCGATGGTTCCTTTTAGCATTAGAAATCTTTTTAGACCGAATTAAACAAATGTTGCTAATTAAAACAATGGTGCTGATTTTTCTTCACCAGAAATTTCCAATATTTTGCAACATGTTCCTCTTTTTCTCTTCTTTTCTTCTTCATTTGTAATATTATTAGCACTAATATTTCTTCAAGAATGCTGGCAGCTGAAAAACTGATAAATACACCCCATATAGTACAATGGCTTCTATCCGATTACAACCGAGTCCAGCGCTGCTTAACTTTGGTGATCGAACGAGAAGTGGTCCATTGTAGACAATTTCTTTCAAATTTAAATATTGTAGAGAAACGATTTGTATAGAAAGTTGATACGAGTCTCATATGCAGTTCGATGGGCATTTCAGACAAGTTCTTTCCATAGATGGTTTTGAGGAAGTACTATTTAAATACTGAAAGGTTTAACTGTTATATTACGGTAAAATCGGACAATTCAAAACGCTATTAGATCAAAATTTACTGCACGTTATCTAGAAATTTATGAGCAGAGTTGTAAACTTTTATGATTCAGCACTCGATCATCGATCGACCATCAGTTCGACCCCTGACCATAGTATAAAGTTTATTTTAGCTGAGCTGTGATTTGTTCCTGCATAAACCGAACCCCATATATATTTTGAGAAAAGTTCTAATCCAGATACGGATTTATAACACTTACATTTTTATTTTCAAATATTCAAAATAGACGAAACGTAAAACATATTATCAAAATTTGTTCCATTATTATTTTTTAGCGCAGTAGAGCTACAAAATCCTAATTTCAAAATTTCCTCACTTTCTATGATCAATTCCTCATTTTTCCTGACCGTTATAAATTTTTCTTACGGAAAAAACATTTGTACTGAACAAAAAAGTAAATCCACATAGAGGTATTAGATTTTCAACAAAATAGATAAATTTTTAACAAAATAGTTGATATTTGAACCAAAAATGGCATAAATAAATTAACATTCAAAACAATCAATCTTCAACTAGAAAAAATCGACAAAATGGTTAAATTTTCAAGTAAAGAGATGAATCTGCGATCAAAAAGAAATAAATTTTTAACGAAAAGTGCAACAGTTCATATTTCCAATAACAAATATTTTAATTTTCAATCAAAAACAGTTGACTTCAACCAAAAACACGAATGTTCAACAAACTAGTTGAATCCTGATGAAACTAGATAAATTTTTAAACCAAAAAGACGAATTTCAG
Organism: Andricus curvator; assembly: GCA_932195095.1. Lineage (NCBI taxonomy): Eukaryota > Metazoa > Arthropoda > Insecta > Hymenoptera > Cynipidae > Andricus > Andricus curvator. The sequence goes on along the minus strand of CAKNYM010051422.1, from coordinate 137,910 downwards.
CAAAAAAATTGAATTCGCAAATCGAAAATGTAAATTTGTATAAAAAATGTTAATTTTCAACAAAATTGTTTCATTTTCAAGCAAATAATTAAATTTTTAACTTGAATGATAAATTTGTAACCAAACAAAAAAAATACATTTTAAGCAAACAGTGGCATCTTCAACACAAAAAGACAAATTTTTAACAAAACAAAAAAAAAATTTCCACAAAAAATAGAGTAGTTGAATTTTTAACCAAAGAAATGAATTCTCAACCAAAAAGATGAAGTTTCAACTAACAAGATTAGGTTTCTACCAAAAAAGACCAATTTTCAAGAAAATACATGAATTTTCCACTAAATAGTTGAATTTTTCACTAAAAAATATACATTTTCAACATGAACTAGAATCGTTAAATTTTCTGTTACAAAAATTAATTTTCTAGCAAATAATGAGATTTTTTACCAAAATAGATAAATTTTCAACCAAACAGATGTATTTTCAATCAAGAACATTAAATTTCTACCAACATAATACGAATTTTCAACCAAATAGTGAAATTTTCACAAAAAAAAGATAAATTTGCAATGAAAAATGTGTAGTTAAATTTTCATTCAAAAAAATTAATTTTCAATGATAAAAAGTTTTTTTTTAACAAAACAGTCAAATTGTCACCCAAAAATGAATTTTTCATCGAAGAGTTTAATTATCATGAAGATTAAAATTTTACCACAAAAGACGAATTTTCAACAAATTACACGAATTTTGAACTAAACATTTGAATTTTTAACTAAAGAAGATAAATTTTTAACAAAAAATGGAATAGTCAAATTTTCAGTTAAGAAAATTAATCTTTCATCAAAAAAAGTTTTTTTCAACAAAATAGTTAAATTTCCAACAAAAAATTTATTTTTAATTAAAAAAACAAATTTTTAACCAAATAGTTCACTTTTCGTTCAAAGAAATGAATTTTCTACCAGAAAGCTACATTTTCAACGGATGGAGTTCCGAATAGCGTAAACCGCTGATTTTTTTAAGACTCCGTATACTTATGTATTTTGACGCGCTGATTACGAAAATGATAGTGAAAATGTGCGGAAATTTTATTTTCACGGTGAAACCATGAAAAAACCATAAAAATCATGGTTTTTTGCGATTATCTCAGCTAATATGCAAAATAAAAAAAAATGTCTCAAACAAAAGTTGTAGACATCATTGAAGTACATATTTTTTGTTTGAAACATTTTTTGTTGCGAGTGATAGTTTTCGAGAAAATCAAATATATCGATTTTCATTTTTAAAAAACCCATATACCACGGGTGTTCGGTTAACTTGCAGAATAGGGGCGTCACCTCTGTTTTGGCTGCAAAAAAATTTTTTTTTGGGGAATCAAGTTATACAATCTTTAAATGAACTATTAATGAAGGGATTTGATAATGCAGAAGTTGAAAATTATTGTTACTTTTCTTATAAAAACGAGTCAAATATGGGTGTCTCACGATATGGGAATGTTCGTATTTCCCTGATCGTTTAAAAGAAGGTCGTGTGTGGCCTTAGTTATTGTTTGTGCCCTGTCACAGGGGTGCCTTCCCGCCCCCACAACACCTGGGAAAGGGAGTCGTGTGTGACATAAC
>CAKNYM010051422.1:107976-131159 GCA_932195095.1 Andricus curvator | reverse complement strand
AGATTAATATTTCACCATAAAAGATGAATTTTCAACAAATTACACGAGTTTTGAACTAAACATTTGAATTTTTAACTAAAGTAGATAAACTTTCAACAAAAAATGGAACAGTTAAAGTTTCAGTTAAGAAAATGATCTTTTATCAAAAAAATTTGTTTTCAACAAATGAGTTAAATTTCCAATAAAAAATTTATTTTTAATTAAAAAAACAAATTTTTAACAAAATAGTTCACTTTTCATTCAAAGAAATGAATCTCTGCCAGAAAGCTACATTTTCAACAAAAAAGATTAATTTTCTACCAAAAAAAGATGAGTTTTTAAACAAAACAGTTAAATTTTCAACAAAAAATGAATTTTTCATCAAAGAGTTTAATTTTCATGAAGATTAAAATTTTACCATAAAAGATGAATTTTCAACAAATTACACGAGTTTTGAACTAAACATTTGAATTTTTAACTAAAGAAGATAAGCTTTCAACAAAAAATGGAATAGTTAAATTTTCAGTTAAGAAAATTAATCTTTCATCAAAAAAAGTTGTTTTCAACAAAGTAGTTAAATTTCCAAGAAAAAATTTATTTTTAATTGAAAAAACAAATTTTGAACAAAATAGATCACTTTTCATTCAAAGAAATGAATTTTCTAGCAGAAAGCTACATTTTCAACAAAGAAGATTAATTTTCTACCACAAAAAGATGAGTTTTTAAACAAAATAGTTAAATCTTTAACGAATTCAATGAATTTTCGAACCAACACATGAATTTGCAACCATGAAGATAATATTATATCATATGATATAATATATATATATATATATATATATATATATATATAATATTCTAGCAGAAAAAAACGAGTTTTCAACAAAATACATGAATTTTGAACCAAATATTTGAATTTTTAACGACAGGAGATAGATTTTCAACCAATCATGGAATAGTTAAATTTTTAGTTGATAACATTACTTTTCAACAAACAAAAAACTTTTTTAAAGAAAAGAGTTGAATTTTTAACAAAGAAAAGTCTTGGAAGTAAAATGATGAATCGTCAACAAATCAAAGATGATGAATTTTTAACAAAGTAGTTAAATCCTTAACCAAAATAGATTAATTTTTAACGATTTACATTTTCAGCCCAAAAAGATTAAATTTCTACGATAACAATTGCGTTTTCAAACGAAAATTATGAATTTTCCACAAAAAAGTTAATCTTCAGCCAAATAGTTGAATTTGGAAACTTTCAGAAAAACGCCTTGGGGATCGTCCACATATTACGTAACGCAATTTCCCCGCTAATTTTGACCCCCTTCCGCTATGTAAAGTTACGTAATATATGGACGACCCCTTACGTAATTTGTGGATGATTCCTAAACTTCAACTTCAGTTTATTCAAAATTCCCTTACACTTTCAGTGCTACCAATTTGGCTCCCCAACTGCACTGCGCATGCGTTGTATCGGCGGTCTCATTGGCTGTAAATGGCGCACTTTTTTGAAACTATTACATGTGTAAATCAATGTCCTATAATAAATCATTATTGTGGAAATAATGATTAATTTTCAGATCACAAAATAGTCCTTTAGAGTGCAAGGTGAAATAATTATTTGATTGTACTCTTTACAAATAAGTTATTGATTTTAAATTCAAAGGAAGGAATAGCTTTGTTCACCAATGTAAATTATAAACCATTCATAATATTTTGTTGTACTGTATGATTATTATATATTGTGAGAAACTGATTTGCATATTTAATCATTTCAAATAGGCGCGCGATCAACATCCAATGAGGCTGCTCGTGCGACCCATGCGCAGTGCGGTTTGAGGTTTTTTCTGACATTCCATCACTTTTCCTGACTTTTTGAAATTCTTTGACCTGTAGCAACCCTGTACTTCATAACTCATAATATCAGCGAAAAGTGGATTCTTGATTTGTTTCTCCCTCATAATGATTCTTTAATGTATCTAACTGTACCGCCCTATATCGCAGAGTTCCTAGCAATAAAAGAAACCCTCTCTGATTTGGAACTTAAGTACCAAATAATAAGACACGCTCTGTAATTCTTTTGTTTCAGAGAGGTGTGTGTGGACGAGGGTCAGCAGTTATCCTTGGCCCATGGCTGCCAATTTTACGAGGTCAGTGCCGCGGAGAGTCCTGCAGGTGCGGCCCTTGCCTTCCAGGCCCTTCTCCGGGAGGCCCGTTCCGTCCAACTCCTCCGAGCTTTACCCATCAGGCGGAAGTTGGGGGTCCATTCCGTCTCGAGGGTATTGGGTACCATTTTTGGGAAAAACACCACCAAGGACCGAAAAAAGAGGCCCTCCTTGAGTATATGACGCCTCCTGCGCGCCCTCCTCCTCGGTGGACGTGACGAACCCGGAACAAGAACCGATGTCGTAATACTCAGTAGCAACGTTTACGCCAATCGCTGATGAGATATCTATTATTGATACTCGTTTGAAATAGATTTTTCGAAGGGATGACCCTGAAGAATAATCTCCAAGCTCTCAGGCCCTCTGCAGGGGACCAAGTGGCCATCTTGGGACCCTCGGTCAGAGGACGTAGGACCTGGGAAGAGGTGGAGTTTCTTGGGGCAGTGGAGGTTCGTCACGAGGATCAGGACACTTGTCACGTGACGAAATTGTCCGAAAGATTTTCATGATATGAGAATGTCCAAAGAAGAGTTTTCTTCTTTATAGGATTTTTTCTTGATTTGATTTTTACACTGGTTTAAAGCTGAATAGTTGTGTGGATATCGAGTTTGACTCACTGTTGATACATAGAAAAAAACCTTTTTACCCGGCAAATTTGTAACAGTGTTGTCTTTAGGAACTGATAAGAGACCAAAGAAGAAAGAAATTGTAAAGTATTGTTGAAACTATTGATGATTTTAACTGTGGAATGGAGGTTTTTGACGTCCGGTTAATATTTTTAATCGGATTTTATAAATTAAAAATATTCAAGGATCTGCAAGTTATTGAGGGTGGAAATAAGAGGAATTGTTGATTGAAAGCTTTACTTTCTTAAGCATAATATATAAGTTTGATTTTTTGTCTGTGTTATTTTGTGTAACAATCTTTTGGATTCGTATTTATTTTTATACAAAGAATATCAAAATTTCGATTTATCAGATCTAGAAATAACATCCAAAATCTTATAAAAATCAGATTGAGCACAATTGACTTAAAATTGAATCCAAACGATCGCAAATTTCAAGTAAATGCAACCGATTGTATGTGAACAAATATAATTAAAAATAACTGCACAAGTATGAATTTTGAACATTTTGAATATTGATCAATTTGAAATCGCTTACAATATAAAAAAAACATTTTAATCGTACGGTTTCAAATTGAAAGAATGTAAAAATTTTAAAAAGCAAGCTCTGAGAATAATTTTCAGTTTAAAATGATATAATTTCAATTAAAAGTTTTTAAAACTTAAAACTTTCACTACATAATTGAAATTAAAGCGGTAGAAATTCTGCAATTCGAAATATGTCTAAATAAAAAATAAAAAAAGTAACTAGAAAGTACCGAATTTTGACCCTAAGCTTAAAAAATTGAATATATTCAATTTTATCTGTTTTCAAAAATTTAAATAGCAAAAATTCAGTATTAGAATTTTCATTTTTGATACGTATTTTGAATATCAAATAATTTGAAACTAAACAATTTTCAATTCAAAATATTCGAATTAGAGAATTTAAAATTTGTAAAACAATCAATAGAAGCTTTAAAAATCTTCAACATTTGACTATTTGAAATTATTATGGTATTGAAGCTTGAAGAAATTGAAAATTTGAGTTCTTCAAATAAAGGGTATCACAGCAGAACCATGTGAGTGAAAATGAAAAAAAAATTCAGTAGAGCAAAAAAAATGGTATCTAGGGGTTTTTTGGGCCGCTGATTACGGAACTAAAGTCAAAATTGGATAATTTTCAAATTCCAAATGGTGGATACAAAATGGCGGAATGAAACTAAAGAAATTAACTGATTGGCTTTGATCTCGATATTTTTTTTCTTTATCACTGATAACGAACCTGGAGTCAAAAAATAAAAATTTAAATCGCGGATGCAATATGGCGGACTCAAACTAGCAAAAATTGACTGATTGGCTTTATACTCGGTATATAAGGGTTTTTTTGGACCGTTGATTACGAAACTAAGATCAAAATGTGAAAAATTAAAAAATTTAAGATTGAGGATCCTGTATGGCGGAATGAAACTAAAGAAATGAACTGATTGGATTTGAACTCGGTGTTAAGGGGGGTTTTTTGTAGCACTGATTACGAAACTAAGGTCAAAATGTCTCAAATTTGTAAATTTAAGATGGAGGATCCTGTGTGGCGGAATTAAACTAAATAAATGAACTGATTAGCTTTGAACTCAGTGTTTAGTTGTTTTTTTTATCACTGATAACGAACCTCGAGTCAAAATATAAAAATTTAAATTGCGAATCCAATATGGCGGACTGAAACCAGCAAAAATTGACGGATTGGCTCTAAATTTGATATCTAGTTTCTTTTTGGGTCGCTGATTACGCACCTGGGGTCGAAATTTGCAAAATTTCAAAATCTAAAATGGTGGATCTAATATGGCGGAATGAAACTAAAGAAATGAACTGATTGGTTCTGTACTCGGTATCTAAGGATTTTCGGGTCGCTAATTCCAAACTTGGGATCAAAACTTGAAACATTTCAAATTTCAAGATGACGGGTCTAATATGGCAGAGTAAAACTAAAAAAATGAACTAAGTGGCTCAGAACTTGATATTTAGGTTTTTTTTTGGATCGCTGATTATGAATCTAGGGTCAAAGGTAAAAACTTCCAAACATTGACTACTTATCTTTAAACTTGGTAATGCTCAGAGTATAAAGTTTTATGCAAATCAAATCATTTTTTTAGTTTTCCGTCTTCCATTTTAGATCTGTCATTTTTAATATTCAAATTCGTACTTTAAATTCAAAATCATGGGTACTGGTAAGAAAATGTATGCTTCAGATTGTTAAAGAATAATAAGAATGTCAACAATTGTAAATTCAAAAGTTTAAAAATGAAATAAAGTTGAAAAGCGTTCCAAATTTGAAAATTTAAAATTGTAGCAACGATAATTTCGAACTGTTCTAAAATTCCCTAATTTAAAATTAAAATCGTGATAATTCCAACAATTTTAAGTTAAGATTTCAAAATTTGCAAGTGGTTTCAATATTCTATGAACACTGATTTCAGGAGTTATGCTCCACTTGATCTGAGTTTCAATGAAAAGTTTTTTCTCAGAATCATAGAAATGCGTTTGAAAAAGATCATTTAAAATAAGTAAAGATTTCTTTGATTAAAATAAAATTCCTTTCTTTCAAAGAAACTGGACAGAATAAATTCCGTTCTTCCAAAACAATTTCTCTGATTCTATGAAAGACTTTTGAGACTGATGTAATATCAGACTTTCGTCTTTCAAATATTTAAAGGCAACGACCTTCATTCCCGACTTAATGACCCTTCCGGTCCAAAATTAGAAGGGATTAGCGTTCGACAACCGGAAATCTTCAGTGAGAGGAGGAAATATTGGACGCGCGTGACAAGGATGAAGTTCCTGCAAGGTGAGAGTGGCGCTGTACAGGCATTACTCGGAGGAATTAACGTGGACATTTGTATACGCATCTTTTCATGTGTCACTAGTCCGATACTCGTTTAAGAGGGTGATTTTAAACTCGGACATTCCATCGATATCCGGACTTTCGGTGGCACCCAATTAATCGCCGAAAAAAATATATCGAGAAGTTTAATCTGCTTTTAATCAGAAGTTCATCCGAGTCCTTTCAACAGGTTACCTGAACTTGATAGTCTTATAAATAGTCAATTAGCTTATTACGTTGTAGAATAATTTCTTGCAAATAAAGGTAAAGTAAAGTTTACTGCTGACAGAAATTGGATGAACACTTGATTTAAAAAAATGTATCCAAAGGACTTTGTTCATTCAACTAAAGATTTATTGATATGATCATTATTAAATTTTGATTTGAGAAAATTTTAGTTGAATCAACAAAGTATAAAATACCATCGCTTGTTAATACTTCTCATAATAAAGGAGAGCATTTATTGTAAATACTCAGGCTAAGTTACAAGTAGTATACGAAAGTAATAATAATTTTAAAAGAAAGATACATATCAGCAGATAACCGCCTGTCTTTCAAAAAGTTACAGCGATCGAGATTTTTTCGCGAATAGTTTAAAATTTGGATTAACGTTAAATTTTATGTGCACCAAGTGCCTTATCGAAGTGACTGATAGTGCTGCGAATTGCAATTTCATACAGGAAAATGTTTGCAAATACGTATTACATTCTTGAGGATTCCAAATGTTTACATGAGCTGATAGTCCTCGGGAAATTCCGATGCGATTTCGTGTTCTGATAACAAACGAGAATATTCCTCTAGCGAAATTTCACTGCCTTTCATAAATTAAATTCATTTGCGTCGTAGTTTTGCAGACTTCTCCAAGGCTAGAGATTCATAAGCTCCGATGTTCCTGAAATTGTAGAATAATTGTGTAAATGTTGAGTTTTCATATAAGAATGGAGAAAAAGTGATAAGAATGAAATGTTGTAATTTGTGTACATATGGAGAGAAGTGTTTGGTTCGCATTTTTTTGGATGCTCCTGAAAACATTTACGAAAGTGAAAGCGATAAATAAAATGACTGTTTCATAAAAAGGCGTTTAATACGTAATTTATTCCCTCCCTTCTTTCGAAGGATCCTCCGAGTGGTAATTTTTTATACCTTCGCTGTTTTCGTTACTGTATAAAGTTTTGTAAATCCCCTTCTTATTTTTTACTTAAGCCATATAGATACGTACGATATGCACAGCTGTAAATAATAAATCTTCAGTGCCTTCCCGCTGACTGGAATCGCTCATCAGCGTCTTTGATAGATCAACAAAAATACATCCACAGAGAGGAATAAAAAAATGGTTCAACTTGGTTTTGTACTGAAAATATCTACTAAAACTATTTTTATAAAAGTAGTTTTGATACATAAATTTTGTCCGGATGTATCTTTGTTGTGATTATTTTTTACATTCCAGAATGTGCGTGTTACATTTCCGAATCTTAAGGAACGATGTTCAACCGTATTTTAAGTGCTAGTCACTTTTTACTGTAAAATTGAAGAATAAAATTCTTTGTTTGATTGTATAAAATTATATTTTAAATTACTTTATTTAATCTCACCCTTTCTTTTGTAGCTTTCATTTCAAATACTTGGTTCTTCTTTCGGCAACCAATAATAAATTATGACAATAAACCCACTTTCGCCTTAATTAGCAAAAAGTTAAATATCCGAAAATGACTCAAATTACGCAAATTGGGTAATAAAATTCCATACGCATGACTAAACGATTTGTCTGAATTAAATTATGTTCCAATTTATAATAAAAAAGTAGCCTTTTAATTATTATATAATTTTGCATACAGTCATTTTTTCAAATAATAATTTATCAATTCTTTTTTCAACGTGTATTTTAGTTTTTAGTATTTTATTTTAGTCTTACGGCTTTCTTTCGGTGGATGGACTATTTTTAAAGATTCTAAAAAGGGAGAGAACATACGTAATTAATTTAGCGGGATCAGTTGCAGCTTAATAAAGTGACTGGTGATTCGGGCCAAGGTTCAGAGTTTAAAATATACAAAAATTCGTCTGATCCCTGCAATTTCGTACAAGATGACACCAATGCGTCTCTCGTGGTCAGTTTTAATTAGCACTCTGAGAAAATACCACACATGTTGAACTTTTCGTACTTTTTTCCACAAAAAAACTGGTATGATTGAACACGTTTCAAACGTTGTGACTCAAATTTTGGTAGACCCTTATCATTTGTGGATTCGAATAAAAACTTGTAACAAGATAATAAAATTATACTTTAGTTTCTAAGAAACCATAATAAAAAAACTGATTTAAATGGTCCAGTAGTTCATCAATCAAATTGATTGATGAAATACTAAATCGGGAGGCGCCACGTTTCCAGGCAGCTAATATAATATAATACACAAGTGATGTTCTAAGTTATGGAATAATATTTCTTTTGATAAAATAGATCACTTAGCATCTTTAAAAATTGTTTAATTGCTAAATTGTGTTTGAAAAATTCTTTTCATAAATTAGGACAGTTATTATTTATGCGCAACACAATGGATCAAAAAAAGTTTTTCTGAAGTGAGTGTCGATTTTTTATTTTTTTTATTTAACAACAAAGTCTTTAGTTAACAAAAAAATCAGTAAGCCACTCCTTGAAAAGGAGGTTACAAAATTAAAAAAAATTGTTTCTTTTTATGTTAACAGATTGCAATGACTGAAAGTGCTACTTCAAGATTAAAGATACTTGACTTTATTTTTCAATTTTTTGTTCAGGATATACGTAAAAAAAAGTCTTAATAACAATTTTTTTAAAATTCAAAGTAATTTGTTATGTTATAAAAATTTTTATAAGCAAATGCATATCTTAGGCATGTCGCGCTCTGAAGACTACATTACTTCAACAAAATTAATAAGAAATTGTCAGAAATAAATAATACATACGATTTGTTTTTTACCTGATAATAATGGTTAATTGTCTAAATAAACTTGATAAAGAAATACAAATTTTCCTCCATTTTCAACGAGCAGATTTCGTTTCTTCAATGGAATCATTTTTAAATTACTTAGGAAAATCCTTCCCTCAAGATATTTTACTGAAGAATTAGAATTGTTTATTTGTTGAAACAATTTTATGGACAAATTGACAACTAGAATACTTGTCAGCAAATGGATGTTGCTTTTTATTACGAAATCGACTGCCAGTAACTCAGAAGAGACCTTATGACTTTGATTTATTAGGAGACTTTGCCAGGCGACATTATTTGTTATTTACTAAAATAAATTTCATAAACAAATACAAATTTTTTTTAATTTTCAACAAAGAGATTTCTTTTTTTTGGCGTCATTGATTTTAAATTACTTGGCAGCATCTTGGCTACATGTCAATGACTGCCAGTCTGCCAGTGACTCAGAAAGGATATTATTAATTATTATGAGACTTGATCAGATGATAATATTAGTTAGATAATTTTTTTTTTTAATAACCAATTTTATGAAAAAATTCACAACTTGACTACTTGTCAACAAATGGATATTCTGCCTGTGCTTCTGGATGTAGCGGTCTTTCAATCTTTACGCTGTATTTGTATTTTTTTATTGAATTTATTTAAATAAATAACAAATAATGTCGCGTGGCAGTCTCCTAATAAACAAAATCTTTTCAGAGTCATTGGCAGTCAATTTCGTAAAAAAACGACATGCAATTGTTGACATGTAGTTAAGTTGTCAAATTGTTCATGAAATTGTTTACAAAATAAACAATTAATTTGAAATTTAATCTCTTGAAAAACAAAATCTGCTGGTTGAAAATTAAGGAATATCTGCATTTGTTTATAAAATGTATTTGAATAAATAACAAATATTGTCGCTTGACAAAGTCTTATAATAAATAAGATCCTTTCTGAGTCACTGGCAGTCGATTTTATACTAAAAAAACATCCATCTGTTGAAAAGTATTTAAGTCATTTATCTTTTCATAAAATTATTTATAAAATAAACAATTATTGTTGGTGGATAAAGTACCATAAGGTAAAGGATTTTTCCAAGTAACTTAAAATTGACTTCGTTGAAAAACGAAATCTACCAAGTATTAAAAAATCGTACATATTATTTATTGCCAACAATTTTTCAAAAAGATTTGCATTTATTTGTGAAATTTGCTTATAACATTCAAAATTACTTTAGATTTTCGAAATTTGGTAACTAAGAATTTTCATTACGTATATCCTCAACCAGAAATTGCAAACTAAAGTCTCCAAGTATTTTGAATCTTGAAGTAGCACTTTCACTTATTAATTTGTTATTATGATAATACAATTTTTTTTCTGAATGTTTCAAACTGCTTGATATTATCTGTAAGGAGTGTAAAGAGTGAAGAGTGAAATTTGTTGTTTAATAAAAAATTATTTAAAAAAAAATTGACAAATTTTCCGGGGTAGTCCGGAAAATCTTGTAAATAACTTACTTAGAGGGGGGGGGGGGGGTTAAAGCATTTCTTTTGTAAGTTTTCTCTTTATAATTATTATTTAGAAATATGTTCGAAATCTGTGAAATCTGTTCAAATACTGTGAATTCTTTTGTAAATTTTGTAAATTCCTTAACATTTTTTAAACGATGTGGAAAACTTTAAAATCCTATGAATTCAATGCATATCTTACTTGAAATCCTTTCAAGACGATTAAGATCCCTGAAAATCAATTGAAATCCTTTAAAAACTGTGAAACCCCCTAAAATTCTTTGAGATTCCGTGAAATCTTTAAAAATCCTTGAAATCCCGTAAAATCTTCAAAATCCTTTAAAATCTCTCAAAATCGTTAAACATTCTTGAAACTCCGTGAAATATTTTGAAATATTACCAAATTCCTTGAAATCTTTAAAATCCCTTCAAAATTCATTTAAATCTTTAAATTCTGTGGGAATCTTCCCGAAGCTGTTGAAATTTCTTTAAATATTTTTTAATTTCTCAACACATTTGAAAATCTATGAGAATATTTTAGAAACCATTAAAATTCCTCATATTCCCTTTAAATACTTTATAATATTTGTTAATCCCTTCAAATCCCTTTAAATCTTCGAAATGCGATTAACATCCTCTAAAATCGGTTAAAATTCATGAAAATATTCCATGTCTCTCGAAATCCTTTAAAATTCCGTGATGTTCTTTGAAAAATATCCAGACGAAGACGTCGAGATTTTTACAAAACATAATCAGTTATGATTAAAATGTCAAGAAGATCAAGAATCTAAAAGCTGTTTAGATCCTTTTAAACCACAGGAAATCTTTAAAAATCCGGTCCATTCTGTATCTTTGCAAATTTGTTGAAATTTTTGCAAACCTTTTGAAATCTCTTTAAGTACTTCAAAATCTTCGAAATCCCTTTAAAATCCTCTAATATCCTTTAAAATTCATGAAAATACTTTGGTATCTCATGGAATTCCCTAAAATACACTCGAACTTGGATTTCAGAAAACTTGACTTGTGCATTCCGAGAACAGATGCCGCGCGGCAGTTTCGGATGAGAGGAGCCGCGAGGGTATTGCCGTGCTCAGTGATGCGTGACAAAACGAAATTTAAAAAAAGCGTCACGTTACGTCAGTTCACTCTCAGTGTTCAGAAGGCCCTGATGTTCACGTTCGGAGAGCCTGGCTTTGAACCGAAGGTAATAACAAAAATCGTGCACAAATTCAAGTTCGAGTGTACATTGAATTCTTTGCAAATCTCTTAAAATGTCTTGAAATCTTCTCAGTTCCTTCAAATCCCTTCAAATTCGTTGAAATCCTTCCGTTTCTTTTGAAATCCTTTAAAATCCAGTAAAATCTCTGGAAATATGATTAAACTCCTTGAAGTCCCTTAAAATTTTGTTCAACCATTTTGAAAAATTGAGATTATATCTTGAAATCTTTTAAAATCATTCGAAATTTGTGAAAACTCCCGTCATCCTTTGGAATCCCAGAAATTTCTTGAAATTTCTTGAAATTCCTTGAGATCTCATGAAATCCGTAAAACACTTTGGGTATCTCGTTAAATTCCGTTTTTTGCCCCACTGTGTGCCAGCTACCAGGAGACGTGGCGCCTCTCCCCTGAGCTTTAACGTTTCGAAGAAAAAAAAATTCTGAAAACAAGAGCGTTAAATGAATTACGAAACTGAAGTGCACTCTTGAAAGAAGAAAACATTTTTTCAGCAACCCCGTCGCGGAAAGAGTAGCTATTGAGGAAAACAAGAACGCGTACATCGAAACAGAGCGAAATCTTGAGGCGTGAATCACCATTCGTTTATAAATTATATATCTTGCACCAGTGGTGAAGTATACTTTCGTCGAGTTTAACACACACATGTGCAAAATCTTCAATACGCCTACACCCAAAGGAAAAAATTCCATTCACGGTACCAACTACGGACGAAAGATGCGGGTGGAAAGTGCTGAGACATGTTTCCTCGGGAATGAATCTCGGCTATTTTCGCTCGACTCAAAATTCATCACCAGTCGAGGGTATCGACCAAGCTAGACTTAATAAGGACGACCTTGGGAAGTGTGCCGACCCCCTTTGCGAAGAATGGTTGATGACTTGGAAAAAATCGATAAAATTTTGTTTGGAACGTAATGCCTAATTAATTAAGTACGCTTCCTTAAAATGAAATAGTGAATTCTCAATGGTTTCCAGTGAAATCTCACTGGTTTCCAGTGAAATTTCACTGGTTGGAACAGCCAGAAGTGTGTCACTGACCATCAGTGAGATTTCACTGGATCACTCAGTGAAATTCCGTCACTGGTTTAATCAGTGAGTTTCACTGGTTTAACAGTGAGCTGGTTAGGTATGCTACTTATCATTCATCACTTTTATGCTAACCTTTGAAAAATTATCTTCTGAAAACCCTAATTTACTTACACAACATTAAATGAGGGCCGGGCTGCAATATAGTAGGATATACACTCAACTCCCGATATAATACCGTTTTCGGGCATGGCTTACCTTGGCCTTGTTCCCAAATCGGGCAAATCCAAACGTAAACAAGCAGGACCGCATGGATCATTTCTGTTGGATTTGGACGCATCACGCAACCTGATGCAACTAACACGCTGAGAGTGCAACCCTCGAGCTGTTTGTCACGCTCGACTGAGCACATCTTCTCTTTCGGCACCGCAGGTTCTCTCAGAATGAAACGACAGAGGCCATTACTTCTAGGAATATCGTTAACTGGGGGTCTTATATCGGGAGTTGAGTGTAATATATTGCGCCTAACTGTGGAAAGGCCCGTCAATACGTGAACGTAAGGCGTCGCTCAAAGTCAAAACCAAGTGGCCAGGGGACTCCCCACTTTCAGGCGAAATATATATTCTATGCCCAACTCATTGCAACCAGGCCTGGAATATTTTTAACTGAAACACTAAAAATAAAGTATTTTAATAAATCTAACATGAAGTATAATAATAAACTACACAATAAAGTCCGTTTTCGACAGGTTTAAATAACACTTCGATTCGCTAAATGCAATGACGCAACACGCGCGGACCGGACGACTGGACTGGAGGTTCATGTCTTGGCCGTGTGGAGCGCTATATCAATGGTTGAATTTTTAAGAAAAAAGTTGAATCCACAGCCAAAAAGATGAACTCTAAGAAAAAAATTAATTCCCTCTACAAATAGATGAATTTTCACCTGGAAAAGATAGGGTTTCAACCAAAAATGGAATGGTTACATTTTTTGTTTTGAAAATTAATTTTTAACAAAAAGAAAACGAATTTTCTACCATTCAAAATGAGCAGCCGAAAAGATGAGTTTTCAAAAAAGAAGATAAATTTTCTACCCAAAACGACGAATTTTCAATAAAATAGATGAATTTTCCACAAACCAGTTGAATTCTCCACACGACACTATGAATTTTCAATTAAAAAGTTAATTTTCTACCAAGTAGTTATTTTTAAAATAAATAGTTTAATTTTTAACCAAATAGTGGAATGGTCTAGCAAAATGAATGAATTTTCAGCCAAAAAGATGAATTTTCAACCAAGCAGTTGAGTTCTTTACCAAAAAATATCGTATCTACGAAGAGATGAATTTGCAAATAAAAAAGACATATTTTCTACGAAACAATATAATTTTTTACCCGAAAATAATATTTTTTAACAAGAAAGTTAGTTTTTAACTAGACAGTTTAATTTTCTACCAAATTGTTGAATTTTCAAGCCAAAAAGACAAATTTTCTACAAACCTTTAACCAAAGACTTCAAGACTTTAACCAAAGAAGACGAATTTTCATAAAAATAATTGTATCCTCAACAAAATACACAAATTTTCAACCAAATAGTTTAATTTTAAAATAGTAAAGATCAATTTTTAATTGAAAATATAAATTTTCAACGAAAAGGCAAATGTTATAGTTTCACATCCAAAAAAAAAACCTGTTGAATTCTCCACCCTAAAGATGAATTTTCCACTTAAATTATGAATCTTGAGGAAAAAAATAGATTTTTAACAAGGTAATTCAACTTTAAACCAGGTAGTTGAATTTTCAAACAGAAAAGATGAATTCTCAACGAAAAGTGTAATTGATGATATTTCTACCAAAAATGATTTTAATTTAAATCAAAAATAGTTTAATGAAATCAAAAAATAAAATTTTTGAACAAAATAGCTAAATTTTAAGCCAGAGAGATGAATTTTCAACGAAAAAGATCAATTTTAAACTAAGAAGTTCAAGTTTTTTTTTCTAAAAAACACACATTTTCAACAGAATACATGAATTACATAAATTGTATTTTAAGAAATATAAATCAGAAATATAAACCGGTAACATTATGATAAAAAAGAGAAGCTAATCTGAAATAATCTCTAATTGATGTAACAATAATTCCGAATAAGGTTCTTTAGGCTCTTCGTCCCTTTTAATTGTATATAATTTCTCAGATAATGATCTTCCACATTTTATTAAACCCCTCGTATGCACTGAATATACTTGTAGATAAACTTCAAGTTTGATGGTAGAAAATTTCTAACCTGTAATAATAAGTATTTTCCTTATCCTATATTACCTTATCCACTATATGTTTTCTCTGCAATTAGTGAATTGCAAAAAGTTCCTTATTTCAAAAAGATTATAGAATTTCAATCTTTATAGTTTCCAATTATTAAAAAGTGCATGGCTATCTAAACTATCTCAAAACTATTGTTGTCGGGAAACCAGTGTTCGTGATTGGATGTTCATATTTTTTTGCCGTTTAAAAAAATAAGTTTACAAACTTTAGGTTTATAGGAAATTTAAGGTTTTTTTAAAATACTATGTACAATAATAATAATCAATGGAACAGAGGCCTCCATCACTTTGAAATACAAAACTTAATTTGTTAAGTTTAAGAAACATGGGATTCCAAGTAGTCAACGTTATTTGAAATAAATTTTTCAAACCACAATTTTAGAAAAATAATTGCATATACCCTCAACAATATAAAAGGTCCAATTTTTGAAAATGGAATGGAAAATTTGAAAATGATTTGGGTAATCATTTTCAGAGACCAAAGAGATTCTTTTTAATCACCATTAAGCAGAAATCTAAGAAAAAAACCACTTTTTTCTTTACTATACCGATTTAGAAATCTGAAAATAATGTGAAAAATTCCTTGAAACTTTTAAAATAAAAAGGTTTTGAACTTATTTTAACGTTTAAGCGAAAATTCAGATTACTGGAAAAGCTACTCAAAAAAAAATCGAAAGGATTAATAAATTGAACATTTTAGCACCCAAAATATGTCTATTTGTATTTAAATATGATTTTTATTGAATAAATGAAAACTTTGCATTAATTTTTAGCAAAAATTTACTTCTTCTACGTTTACATATATTGGGAATTGAGAAAATATACGTTTTCTCTACTAATTTTAACAAAAGAATTTAAATTTCAACCAAATAGTTTTATTTGCAACCAAAAAGATGAATTTTTAACTAAAATGACGAGTATTTATCTGAAATACTTGAATTTTCAACCACAAAGATGAATTTTCAAACAAGAGGATTAAATTTCTACCGAAAAAAACGATTTTTTAATAAAAGACATACATTTTTAGCGAATTAGTTGAATTTTCAACTAAAACAAAATTTGTGAACCAAAAATTGAATTTTTAATTTTCAGTTGAAAATATTAATGTTCAACCAGAGAAATGAATTTTTAACGAAAATAATGGAATATTCAACTGGAATAGTTAAATTTTCAATGAAGAAAATTAATTTTCAGCCAAACAAGAAACGAATTTTCAACCAAATATCTCATTTCGCGACCAAGGAGCTGAATTTTCCAATTAAAATTATGAATCTTCAACCGTAAAAATTAATTTTTAACAAAGGAGTTTAAGTTTCAACCAAGTGAATAAATTTTTATTCTAAACAAAATTCTGAACGAAGAATGTAGTATTTGATACTGCAACCAAAAAAGATTTTAATTTTTAATCAAAAACATTTCAATTCAACCAAATTCAACCAAAAAAGACAAAGAAGATTATTTTTTTACCAAAAAGATCGAATTTTTGACAAAATGCATAAATTTTCAACCATGAATAATTAATTTTCATCCAAAAATATAACAGTTAAATTTTCTGTTGAAACAATTAATTGAAAAAAAAATTTCTTAATGATTTCCTGAAGTTTCGGAGATAAATGTAAAAATTTCAAAGCAAAATTTTTCATTTTGTAAGATTACAAAAGTTTAGAAAAAATTCGAATAAGTTCAAGAGATATTAAAAAGTTTTGAAAGGATACAGAATTTTATTTGAAACAAAATGCACATTTCTCAAGATTTCAAGCAAAAAATATAGAACCTTTTCAAGAAGTTTTAAAGGTTTCAAGAGAATGAAAAACGTTTCTTAAGATTTCTCGGAAAATTTTTAATAATTTTTTATTTTACAGAAATTATTTCATGAGTATATTTAGAAAGATTTCAAAACATTCCAAAAGATTTCCAACATAATCAAAAAGGATCTGGAAGATTAAAAGGCATTTCTTTAATTTTGCAGAATTTGTTCAAAATTTCAGGAAAAATTCGAATCAATTTAAAAGATATTTAGAAGTTTTTGAAACATTTAAAAAAAAATGAATTTCAAAAAACTTAAAACAAAATGTAGATTTTTAAAGATTTTCAAAGGTTTCAAGATAATAAAACGATTTTCTTAATATTCCTGGAAATATTCTAAGGGTTCATTTTTTTAAAAATTAATTTTAAAAGAGTATTTAGAAAGACTATAAAATATTACAAAAGATTTTCATGATTGTGAAAATTAATCCGGAAGATTTTTGAACAATTTCAAGAATCATTCGAGTAAGTTTGATGTTTCTTAAAGATTTTAAAAGGTTTCAAGATAATAAAATGATTTTATTAAGATTCCTGGAAATATTTTAAGGGATTATTTATTTTAAAAAATTAATTTGAAGAGAATTTTCAAAAATATTATAAAAGATTACAAAAGATTTCCAAGATTGTCAAAAATAAATCCGAAAGATTTTTAAACAATTTTAGGAATCATTTGAGTCAGTTTAAAATATATTTAAGAATTTCTACAATTTTGAAGAGATTAAGAATATTTTAAGACTTTGAAAGATTTCCGAACATTTACAAAATATAACTAAATTTTTTCCAAACATTAAAAAGTCTTAAATATTTTATAAAGTATTCAAATCCTGTAAAATAAAATGAAATTTCTCATAAAATTTCGATATACTTTTTCGACGTATCTGAAATCTTTAAAAATCTTCTTGAATTTTCTCGAAAAACCTAGAAAAATTATATTTTTATAATCTGAAAGCAAAAAACAAAGAAAATAAAAAATTTTAAAAATTATATAGTCATTCGAAGTCTTTTTTTGTTGCAAATTCCACAATTTTGCTGAAAATTCGTCTCTTTGGTTTGAAAATTCATCTCTTTTGTCAGAAAGTTAATCTTTTTTTAATAGAATTGCAAATGTTTGGTTTAAAATTATTTTTTTTTTTATTTCAAATTAAAAATATTTTTTAGTTTAATTATCAACTATTGTATTTTTTGTTGAGGATTCATCTTTTTTCGTTGAAAATTTAATTACTTAGTTAAAAGTTAAACTACTTTGTTCAAAATTCACTGCTTTTGGTGGAGGATTCAATTATTTTGTTGACATACTTTTTTATAAATTTAACTGTTTTTGATTTAAATTAAAAATCTTTTTGGACTGAAATATCAACTATGACATTTTTGTTGAGAATTCATCTTTTTTGGATGAAAATACAAGTACTTGGTTCAAAGTTAAACTACTTTGTTAAAAAGTCATTTTTTGTCGAAGATTGGTCATTTTAGTTGTAAATTTGTCTTTTTTGGTAGAAAATGATCCTTCTTGATGGAATATTCATGTATTTGGTTGAAAATTCAATTTTTTTTTTAAATTAACTTTTTGGTGGAAAATTCATATTTTCAGGTTAAAAAATTAAACTTTTGTGGTAGAAAATTCATCTCTTTTGGAACATATTTAATGTTTTCTGGTTAAAAATACAACTGGTTGAAAATTGCTTTTTTTTTGGTTGAAGAGTCAACTATTTTGTTGAGCATTTTTCTTTTCGAATTAATTCAACTGTATTTTATTTAAAACAGAAATATTTTTGATTGCAATATCAAAAATTACATTTTTCGTTGATAATTCATCTTTTTTGTTTGAAATGGAATATTTTTCTGAAATGAAACCTGTTTTCAGGTTTTATAAATTTAACAGTTTTAATCTATATATTAATTTAATTTTATTATTTTATCTATTAAATAAAAAACATTTTTTGTTATGTTTATTATAATGATATATATATATATATATATAATAGTATATATAATTTATAATAATAATAATTATAATTAAAAATAATTATAATAATATTATAATATATATAAAATTAAAATAATATAAAATAAATAAATAATAATAATATGTTAATAATTAATGTTTATGTTAAAATGTTAAATAAAATTTAATTTTGATAATTTTATGATAATATAATATAATTTATAAAATAAAAAAAAATTTATAACATACAAATAACAAAAAAAAATTGGTTCTCTCCAATTATCAAGATTATTTATTACATATATATATATATAATAAATAAATAAATATAATAATGATAATAATATATATATAATATATATAATATTATTAATTAATATTAATATTTATATTAACCTTCAAAAGATTAAGATTTTTACAATAGTAAATATATTTTGTTGGAACTTTGATTTGACATATCTGAAATTTTCAAAAGATTTTTCAATTTTCTCAAGATTCTTAGGAAAATTAAAATTATATAACCTTATAAACAACTAAGCACATAAGCCTAAAAAATAGATAGTTATTCAAAATTTGTATTTTGTATTAAAAATTATTTTGATCCACAAATAGAGAAACTGCACGCGCGCGTAGAGCGCGTTTGATGATGCTAGTTCGAATAAAATTGAAAAACTGCATTTCAAAAAGTAAACTCTTTATCAAAATATGCAATTTCAGAACTGACTAACTTCCGTTTCCTGGTGAAGCTGCAGGAAGTCGTGGGTGGAGAAAAGACGGGTTGGCTTCTGTAAGCAGATCTGCTTACGTTATCAGTGATTACAGTCGTACACGTGCAGGTGCATGTTAAGCCTATAGATTACTTGAATCTAAATATCTTGATATTAAATAGTCCTCAATACCACATTACAAAATTTAAATTTTAAATCTTTCATCAAAAATATTTAGTTTGCTATTTATTCCTAGATCTAAAAATTTTCATATTTAGTGGTGTAGAAAATAGTTGCCCAAAATAGCGTTTTTTCAAATCCGGGCTGAAAATATTCACGTGAAAAACTGCTTGAATTATTTTATGTAAATGGGAAGCCATCCCCACAAATTGTTCCTTTTCAAGTGAAAATCACTCCTGTAATTTTTTTTAAATACGTCCTGTTTCAGTAGGACTTTTCGAGGACAAAAGTACTAGAAATGTCCAGCTTGATTTTTTTTTCAAAATTTTAAGAAGTACTTATAAGATTTATGTGTTCTGAAAAGTTCTTGCTAAAGTACCAAAAAAGTTTAAATTGCGTCCTGTTTCAGCAGGTTCTTTTTGGCCTCGAATAGAAACATCTGCGAACTGAATTAATGAAACCCAATAAGAAAATCCAATTATTTTTATTTAAAAATTTTTAGTTCAGAATTTATATATTTTTAAACTTCAACTATTTGGTTGAAAAATTATGTATCCTGTTGAACTGCCAACTATTTTGTTAAAAAATCATATTTCGTTTGAAAATTCGACTTCCTTGGTTGAAAAGTCATCTTTTTTACTTGCGAGTTAATTCTCTCTAATTGAAAAGTGTAATATTATATTTTTGGTTCAAAAATTAACTGTTCAGTTGAAAAAATCATCTTTTTGTATGAAAAACTCATCCTTTTGTATC
This sequence comes from Andricus curvator, assembly GCA_932195095.1. NCBI lineage: Eukaryota > Metazoa > Arthropoda > Insecta > Hymenoptera > Cynipidae > Andricus > Andricus curvator. The sequence continues at coordinate 111,116 of CAKNYM010051422.1, read as the reverse complement.
GAAAATTCATCTTTTGGTAGAAAAGTCATCTTTTTTAGTTGAAAATTCATCTTTCTTGGTTGAAACAAAGATTTTGTTGAAAATTCAACTGTCTTCTATAATAAAAATTGATCTTTTTGGCTTTAAAGTTCAACTATTTGGTTGAAAATGGAACTGTTCTTGGTTGAAGTTTGGAAACTGGACTAATAGCTAGTTAAAAATTATTCTTTGTAGGTAGAAAATTCAAGTATTTACTTTAAAATTCAAATTTTCTGTTCATAGTTCGTCAATTTGGCTTAATAATTCAACAACTTGGTTGAAAATGAACATTTTTGTTGAAATTTCAACAAGTTGGTTAAAAATTGACTTTCCTATTGAAAATTCGTCTTTTAGAGCATAAAAGTTCAATGTTTTCTAAAAAATTCGACTTTTTAGATTAAAGACTGAACTTTTTTGTTGAAAATTCGTGCTTGGGTTGAAAATTCAAATGTTTTCTAAAATATTCGACTTTTTAGCTGGAAAACTCAAGTTTTTTGGTTTGATAATTCATATTTTTTGTTTGTAAATTCAACTATTTTAGATTAAAAGCAAAACGATTGTTAATTAAATATGCAAGAATTAAAATATTGTTAACTTTAAATTCACTTGATAAATCTAAAGGATAAAGTATGCAAGGGGGTACTGAAAGAAGAAATTTCTTTTTTTTTAAATAGATCAGCTATAGATCAGATATATGTTTAGAAAATTATACTATTGTTTTGAAACATTGCAATTAACAATTTATAAAATTACAAAATTATTTAATTTTCTGAGCAGAGACAGGATCTACCATTCTTAACAAAAAATTGGTACCTTAAAATAGGATAGTTATTATTTGTACGTAAGCTACCAAGAAACGTGGCGCTTCTCCCAAAGGTTCAATCGAAGTAAAAAATTGTTAAACGAAGAGCGTTAAATGAATTACGAAACCGAATCGCACCAGAGGTAAAAATAATACCATTTAAGGTTTCAAACAAACTGTAAATAATACTTAGCACACTACTTCCTGAACTCCAGATAATGAAAATGCAATTAACTACATTGTTGCTTTATACGTTTTGCACTTTCACTTCTTTTTGCTAAAGAAAGCATCTAATTGAATCTGATCTAGTTGAAAAAGGTACATTCGTGTTATTTGTGTGTTCGAATAGAAACATGTAATCAGATAATAAAATATATACTTTAGGTTAATAACAGAACGACTGTTAGCTAAATATGCAAGAATCAAAATTTTGTACGTTTTAAATTTACTTGATAAATCTAAAGGATGAAGTTTCCAGACAGCTGACATGCAAACGATGTTCCAACAGTAAGAATTCTTTTTTGTCTTCAGAAATAGGTTATTTAAGTCTAGAAAATTTTATTATTGTTCTAAAATATTTGAACTTTTAATTTAGGGCATTACAAATTTTTTTGATTGTGAAAGCAGAGAGAGGATCTAACATTCTTTCAAAAAAAAATGTGTACCTTAAATAATGACTCCCCAAGTTTCAATGTAAACAATTATCAAAACAAGATCGTTCGATAATAATAATAATAATAGATCTTTATTAAGTTGCCAACAACATATACAAAGTATTCAGGTAATATTAATATTATTAAATAAATTGCAAAACTAAAGTGCACCAGAGTTTAAAAATAATACCACTTTGGGTTTCAAACATACATCAAATAATACTTTAGCACACATGTTCCTGAATTCCAGATAACGAAACTGCATTGAAATGCACTACATTGTCGTTTTAAATGTTTTGCACTTTCACGTCCACTAATTACGTAATGATGATTTTTGAAATTTCATGCATTCCCCCACCCTGTTTTATATTATATATTTTTTACCCAACATATAAAAAATATATTAATTGCTTTTACTATGAGCCAAATTTCAAGAGATTTCAAAAGATTTGAAAGATTTCCAGTGATTTGTGATATTTCAACAGTTTCAAGAAATTACCTAGTACGATTTCAGAGATTGCACTGGATTTCAAGAGATACCAAAAGATTTCAACGGATTTTGAGGAATTTTAAGGAATTAATAAGATTACCGTGGATTTCAAGGGGTTTCAAGAGATTTCGAAATATTTTCTAACGAGTCACAGGATTTCAAAGGATTTTATATGATTTCACGGAAAAACAAAGTATTTTCACGAAATTTGAATGATATTAGGTGATTTAAGTGAGAGTTTGAAGATTTAAAAAGATTTAAAGTTATTTCAAAAGATTTGTAAAGATTTGAAAAAATTTGCCAATATATTAAATGTTTCGAAAGAATTTTTGCAGGTTTAAAGTCATTTCAATGATTTTACCGGATTTTAAAGGATTTTAAGAGAGTTTCAAAATTTAGCCATGGATTCTAGAGGATTTTGTTCGATGTCAAACTGTGAATTGCAAAGGATTTCCGATTATTATAAAAGATTTTGAGGGGTTCTAGGATTTTAAATGACTTTCAATACACTTTAATGGATATTCCCCAATACCTGCTCCGGAACTTGCGACTTACACGTTCATTCAGAAGAATCTAAGTTGGTCTTTACTCGATTGGTGACGTCACAGTGAAGTAATGTGGCATTCAGTCCCCTAGAGAACTAAGTAATGCCATGCGCATCCCCAATCTACCCCTTCTCCCTATTGAAAAATTATTATTGAAAAATTTGAGTAAGTTTCAAAGGGATTTCAAGAATTTCAGCGGTTCTCGTTAGATTCCAAAATTATTCATGAAATTCCAAAGATTTTAACCCATCTTCAGACATTTTTAAAGGTTTTTCCACGGATTTTAAAGAATTCTAAGGGATTTTTATGGGATTTTGAAGATTCAACCAATTTTAGAGATATTTACGGCCAAACCACGCTGAAAAAACCAGTTCTCGTCAGATCACTGAAGTTAAGCAGCGCTGGGCGCGGTTAGTACTTGGATGGGTGACCATTCGAGAATACTGCGTGCTGTTGGCATATCGTGGGTGTGGTGAGCCCAACTTGTAGTTATTTACTACAAGAAACTATCCACCTAGAAACACTACCCAAATCGGGTAGTGTCATGCCTACCCTGAAAGGGAAATGGCTTAATGGTATACTACTTGTTAACGTGCACAAAATCTAATAATAATAAAAAGTGTTCAATAGAA
>CAKNYM010051422.1:76462-98881 GCA_932195095.1 Andricus curvator | reverse complement strand
TTGAATTTCGTGAATTCCTGGGATTCGTTGAGTTCCTTGAATTCCATGAATTCTTTGAATTCCGTGAAATCCGTGAATTTCTTCAATTGCGTCAGTTCTCTGAATTCCGTAAACTCCTTGAACTGCTAGAATTCCCTGAATACAGACAATTCATAGAAATCCAAGGACTTCAGAAAAGTGCAAGAAATTCAGGGTATTTAAATGCATTTTAGATTCTTGTAAATTTCTAGGACCCGAAATAATTTGACTATTCGAAGCTTTCGAGAAACATAAGTAATTCCAGTACTCGAAACCTTCGAGAACCCGACCTGTCTCGGGTTCTCAGAACTAACCGGGTACTTGAATTTTTCGTGTTCTCAACAGTTCGAGTATTCTCGAGCCTGGCCTGAAAAAGTTGAGCCCGACTAGGCCCAAGCTTTCGAGCTTTTTGCGCACCCCTACTGATGGTATTTATTGAGACCTGCACAGTTGGGAGCGTCCTATCTATGCACGTGCACAGTTGTGCCCGTAGCAAACAACGCGCACAGTTGTACGACCGGCCCTCGACGTGCACCGTTGGGTTCGTGCACAGTTGCTCCGTGCACAGTTGCACAGTTTGGGGTCTCCCGTCTGTGCACGTGAACCGTTTGTAGGATACCATCTGTACAGATTGGACACTCCCAACTGTGCACGTCTAAATGTCGGCTTGCACAGATGGTACCCTACCAACGGTTCGCGTGCACAGATGTGAGTCTCCCAACTGTGCACTTCGAAATTAAGACGTGCACAGATGGCCCGGTGCACAGTTGTGCCTGTGTCCAACAACGTACACAGTTGTACCTGTGGTCACCGACGCACACAGATGGGCTCATGCACAGTTGCTCCGTGCACAGTTGTCCGTCACCCGTGAAATGCTTTCGAATATTTTAAGACATACCCTAAAAGCTTTGAAATTCTTAGAAATCCTTCTAGAAAACCCTAAAATCTGTTGTTTAGATTCTCTAAAAATTCCTGGAAAACTCGTCAATCTTTTTACTTTTCTTAAGATCCGTAAAAATACCTTAAAATTTTATCACTTCTTTTAAAATCCGTTGCAATCCCTCAAATCTGGTGAAATCCCTTGAAATCTCTGAAAACCCCAAAATGCGTAGAAATCCCTAGAAGTCCTTGAACTTTCATTTCATTTCATTTATTCCCTAAAGTTCTTTAGAAATCCGTTGACATCCCTTTAAATCTTTTGAATATCACTGATATCCTGGAAACGTCTTTAAAATCCTTTGAAACTTTCTGAAATCCTACGAAATTCTTTGAAAATCCTTAAAAGTTTTTAAGACCTGTTGTATTCCTTAAATTTTTTTAATATACCCTTAATACTTTAAAATCCTTCAAAATACCTTAAAATTGATAATATGCCTTAAATCTTGTGAACTCTATTTCAAACGATTGAGATTCAAATTGTTTAGTTTGGAATATTTGATTTATATTTGCTAAGTGATTTTAAACGAAATCGGTCTTAAATTAAAGATTCTTGAATTTTGAAAATATAGAATTGAAAATTATTTAATTTTCATATTTTTAAGTTATGTAATTTTAAACGTTTTTCTTAATTGTTAAATTTTCAAGACTTATAATTGAAAATACTTTGATTTTAACGATTTGCTATTAAAAAAGTCTTCTATTTTTAAGATTTACAATTAAAGATTCATTAATTTGAAATGTTTATAGTTTATTAAAATGACGTGGCTTTCAACACTTTTTTTGAATATGTAGTTCCAGTTTAAAGATTTACAATGGAAAATGCTTCAGTTTTTAAGATTTGAAATTAAAGACTCTTCAATATATAATAAATAATAGAAAATGATCAAATTGTTTGAATTTTAAGACTTACAACTGAAATTATTTAAACTTGATAGATTTGCATATTATACTTCTTATTCCATTCGACATATGACCTGAAATAGTATATTGCGTGACGAGGGTCGAAAGGAAACGATTTTACGAGTTTTGCTCGGGCAGATATCACACGAGTGAAATCGTTGCCTCGGCCTCAAAAAAACTCAAAAATTTATTAAGACAGGCAAGTAAACTGGCAAGTGCAAACAACACTGCACTTTTTTATAGCTCTGAAAACAAAACTTTTCTGCTAGGAAAAAAGAAATTTATTTTTCATTTTTCAACTCTGTCATGTATCCGATTGGATACATGTAATTGTTTGAGGCTATTTGTGCGATCACCAAAGTTAAGCAGCACTTGACAGGGTTATACTCGGATGGAGGTCGTCGTACTAGATGGAGTGTCTTTATTTATCAGCTTTAAGCTGGTTTCACTCTTGAACTAATAAACATAAATAAGAAAGAAGAAAGGACTAGCTCAGGAAATTAACAATTAATCTTTCAAAAAAATATAAATAAAATACCATTTTTTTACAGAAAAGTTAGGGATTTTTTATTTTTGCCAGGGAAGGTTATATTTTTTGAAAAGATGCAACATTCAGGGAATTTATTTTAAAATCTCTTCAAATAACTGTCAAGAAGGATCTGGACCTTCAAATTGTCACTTTCTACAATTACATTTAAACTCAAATTTAAATTAAATTAAATTAAACCATTGGTTAATCATTATTGAATTCAAGTTATACCTATTTCTGAATATCAGAGAATTAAAAAAAAATTGATTGTATCTTAAAAGATTTCAAGAAACTTTAAATAAATTTCAATAATTTGAAGGGAGTTCAAGATAATGATTTCAGGGTATTTTAAAAAAATCTAAGGAATTTCAAAGACTTTAATCAACTTTCAAGGGATTTCAAAAGATTTCAAGTATTTGAAATATTTTAGGGTATTTTAAAATATCCCAAGGAATTTTTAATAGATTTAATTACCTTGAAAGTATTCCAAAGTATCTTTAGGATTTTGGGAAATTTTTTTAACTTCCAAGGAATTTTAGAGTTTTATAAACTTTCAAGGGATTTTAAAATATTTCATTGTATTTTAAATATTTTACAGTATTTTAAAAGATTTGAAGGAATTTTTGGCATTTTCAAAAGTTTTAAAATTTTTTCTAGAATTTCCTAAGATTTGAATGATTTTTAAGGGATTTAAATTAATTTTCATGAGATTTTAAATAATTTACTTGAATATAGGAAGATATGGAAAGATTTTATAGGACATTTTATAGGTATTAGAATATTTTACAAAACTTCAAGAAATTTTATCGGATTTCTGAGGATTTAAATTATTTTAAGGGATTCTAAATGCTCTCAAGCTATTTTAATAAATTTTCCAGAATTTCCGGAAATATCCGATTTCATAAAATTTTTCCGGATTCTATAATATTTTAATGAATTTCAACGAATTTTTTAATTCATTTTAATTTATTCAGAATTCAGCCTGAATTCTTATCAATTTATACTCAATATTTTTGAATTATTTTTAACTCTTAAAAATTCTCTTAAATTGTTGAATCATTTTTCTTGCATTTTTTTAGTTTTGTTCAATTCAATTAATTTTGTCAGTCCTGAGATTAATGAAGCCCAGAGTTTAATAAATGGAAAGTTTATAAATTTGAATTTAAAATTGTCCATATTCTATTTATAACTAATTTTATATTAAAAGTTTCACAAGATTAGAATCTTGGTATTTAAATATTAGTGGTCAAGAAAAATGAAAAATTATTCAGGGAAAAATCATAGAAGTTTAAATTCTATCTTTACTAAACCTTGAGGGAGTTCTAAAAAATGATATAATCGAAAAAATAATACAAAATAGGGAGTACCTTCTTTTCAATAGGGTATACTTCCTGAAAAAGAATATATCCTTCTTTTTAGTTTCTTAAAATCGGATATATTCTTTTTTAATAAATGTCTCAGTGTTCGATCTATTGAAAAGCTTACCCTAGGAATTAAAGTGCTTTAAAATTAAATTAACTGTTTTTTTAACGTGAATTATTGTTAGAATATCTTAAGAGACATACTCAAATTTTATTATTTAAACAAGCAACAAAATACTTGTTAATTTCATTGCTAAAAGAAAATTATTTGAAGTGGTGACTCACATTTTAAAAAAATATTTAGTTTTTCATTGTCATCCTACAGAGACTATATTATTAGCCTTCACTAAATTCGAATCAACATGTTTGAAAAGTCGAAAGCGTAATCATTCTGTGCGACCTTCTCAGGTATTGAAAATTTATATAAATATTTTGCGAATAATTTCTGAGTAATTGCGGCGCGTATAAATGATACATTTAGAAGCATACCTGCGGTTAACCTCCCTCTTCCGCAAAAGAGGAAAAAGTCACGGCGCATAAATCACGCGTGAATCGTTTATTTGTAAAACATAATAAATGTCCAGACACAGAGTAATTGCAAATGCACCAACAGAGGATATTCCGCGCAATGATAAATCGCTTGTCGCGGAAATGGGAAATTAATATTTCTCAATTAATGGTCGCGTGTCGCATTAAATTATCAATTAATTAGCGCATCAATTAACGACAACCTTGGTGAGCAAACAATCGCCGATTCAGCGGACACGGTCCTCTGACAATGTCCACCTGTCGTCTGAGCACGATCTTCGAGGCCACTTTCGACAAGGACGATAACTGAGAAAAGAGAAACACTAAAGTCAGTGAATAGGTGACTATCTGCACAGCGAAAGCGAATTTCCTATCTTGGCTGAGAGGTGAAATTTTTAGCGGTGCTTCTCTATTGATACGTGTCATTGAAATGCATTTTTTTTTTTTGAAGGGTAAAAAAGATCATTCCTGTCACCGATCGAACATTTCTACATGAAGCTTCGTAGAGGAATCTTCTTCGATTAGATTTTTTATAGAAGGCGAAAACACTAAATGACACAGCAATTTTGTAGAGTCATGACAGAAATTCTAATGAGTCAGCAGCTCTTCAGAAATGGTCTTGGACTTCCAAGTATGTTTGTTTTAAATCGAATTTCAATTATATAGAAGATAAAAACAGTTTTTTAATTTCCTAATGGAATTATGGACATTTTTTTTTAATCTCCACCTTTATTGATACAGTGACAAAAAAATCTTGTTTGTTTTGGCCCTTCTGGAAAAAGTATAGAAAATGATAAAATTTGATAGATTCTCTATCTAGACATAACATGATATTGAATACAATTCTATACATTTAGCGAAAATTTGATCAAAATCTATCAAGCCGTTGAACTTACATAAAATTCTTTCAGCACATTTGATAAAAATTCTATCTAATGCAATCATATTTTCATTAAAATTCTATCAAATCTTGTCGATGCAAGACTTGCATTAAATCCTATGTTTCAGAATGTAGGGTATTTCTATCAAATCTTATCCATCGAGAAATCTTATACTCTTCTATCAACAGATTCTCATTTTGTCTCTATAAAATCTTATTCACACAGAACTTTTATCATGTCTTATCTTCCACAATTTTGGTTTCTATCAAATTCTATCCATTAGGAAATCTTATTCTTTTCTATCAAGAAATGCACAATAAAAATCTATCAAATCTTGGCCACAAAAAAATTTAATCATATCCTATCTTCCACAATCATTAAACCTCTATCAAAGCTTATCCACAAAGAACTTGTATCATATCCTATCTTACACAGTTTCAGAAATTTTTATCTAATTCTATCCATCTTAGCTACCAAAAAACTTGAATCATATCCTGTCTTCCACAATTTCTATCATATTCTATCCATTGAGAAATCTTATAATTTTCTGTCAACAGATCCTTATTAAAATTCTATGAAATCTTATTGGGAAAAACTTGTTCTATCAAAGGTTTCTAATTGAAAGTCTATCAAATTTTAAAAATGTCTATCGAATTCTATCAATCGAGAAATCTTATAGTTTTCTATTAAAAGATTCTCTTTATGTCTCTATCAAATCTTATTCACGCAGAACTTGTATCAAGTCCTATATTCCACAGTTTCGGGAATTTCTATCAAATTCTATCCATCGAGAAATCGTATTCTTTTCTGTCAACAGATTATTATCAAAATTCTATGAAATATTATTGGCACAGAACTTGTATCAAATCCTATGTTCCAAAATTGTGGGAGATTTTATCCAACTCTGTCCGTCGAACAATCTTATACTATTCGATCAAAAGTCTCTAGTCGAAATTCTATCAAATCTTGGAAATTTCTAGCAAATTCTATCGATTGAAAAATCTTATACTTTTCTAACAACATATTCTCATTATGCCTCTATCAAATCTTATCCATAGAGAACTCGTATCAATTCATATCTTCCACAATTTTTGAAATTTCTATGAAATTCTATCCATAGAGAAATCTTATACTTTTCTATCAAGGTATTCTCATTAAACCTCTATTACATTTTATTCACAAAGAACTTGTACCATATCCTATCAGTGATTCTCATTGAAATTCTATCAAATCTTAGAAATTTCTGTCAAATTTTATCGGGCGAGAAATCTTATACTTTCCTATTCAAATTTTCTCACTTCGTAAGATTTTATAGAGTTTAAATAACATTATCTTGGTAGAAAAGTATAAGATTTTACAACTAATAGGATTAGACACAACTCTGATGGGGGAAATGATTTAATATAGTTTTAATGGAAAACTGTTGATAGAAAAGTATGAGATTTCACAACAGATAGATTTAGATAAAAAGTTCGAACATTCTGGAACATAGGATTTGATACAAGTATAATAGAGTTCCAATGAAAAAAATGTCGATAGCAAATTATAAGATTTTCCGACAAACTTTTACAAATTTGGTTTGAGTTCTAAATAAAAATCATATTAAAATTAGGCGCAGATCTAAAGGGTAGCGAAACCACCAATCGCCTCCCACCTAGGATTTTCTAACTTACTTTTACCTGCATTCTTTTTCACTGCAAAATGAAAAAAAAATCGAGAAAATATTAATATTTGATTGATTGCAAAGGATTATATATAAAAATCTTAAAATTCATTCATTCACATTGTCCACATTCAAGATCTTATGTTTCCGCTCGTTTTCGCAAAATTTGGTTTTTTCTGTCCTGTCAATTTGACAGTTTATTATAGCATACGTCTGTTTTGACATCATCTTTGACTTAAAGTAATATGCAGTTTTTCTGCTTGCATGGAAATGTTTTATAATTGATTTTCAAGTTATTACTTTTGTAGTTTAGACTAAAATGATACATTTTAAAAAGCGTGATGCACAATTTGAAAAGTATTAATTTTCAATGAGTAATTTTAACGCTTCTAATTTGAGAATACTTTAGTTTTAAATAAAATTGGAAATTGTTTAATTTTTGATTCAATTGAGCTTGAATTAATTATTTTTAATATTTAAATTTTTTTTAATTTGAGGTGTGAGAATGCCAGCCAATGTTTTTATTGTACTGCAATAATATTTTTTAATAATGAAATCCATCCAATCAGACTGAATGCCATTTGATACTACATGATATGATACCTCCTAATAATTTTCATCATCGTTAACATTTTTCCAATTTGAATTTAAAATTATAGTTCTAAATACGAAATTCTAACATAGTTTAATTTTTTAAGCCTTGAAACTAAAGTTGTTTGGCTTCAAAATTTTAAATTTGTAAATATTTGTTTTGAAGATTCTTAGTTTTAAGTTTTTAAATGCTCAACCAGGAACATTACTAACCTTGTAATGTTTAGTTTGTTATGTTAGTTTTATTAACCAAATAAAACTAATTAGAAATGTTCTGAATGTTCTTAATGTTCTGTATCTATTAAATTTATACGGGCAGTGAATTTGAACTTAATCAGTGTTTACAGTTTTTAAATTTCCTTATGTAAAACAATCATTCGCTAGGTTTTGTGCGGTCACTATCGTCTTTATCAAATTATGACTTTTTCAACATCAATAAAAAAAATGTCGTCCTTAAAATATAAAAAAATTCATCAAATTCTAGCAATCGGTTAAAATTCAATAAAATCCCTTAAATCCCCGTAAAATTCCATGAAATATGATTATATTTCCTGAAATACTGGGAAATTGATTGAAATGCCTTGAGTGCTTTGAAATCCCTTAATCATCACTACTCATAGGTCCTGTAAAATCGTTTAAAATCTTCCGAAATTCTAGGAAATTCTTCAAACCCGCATACAATTTTTTTGAATTCTTTAAAATCACGAAAATCCTTGGAAATTCCTTCCTATTTGTTAAATCACTTCAGGATTCCTTGGCATCCTTGGAAATACCCTAAAATATTTCAAATGTTTTGAAATCTTTTAGAATACATTGCAATTTTGTTTGAAAATCTTTTCGAATCCGTAAATCCTTTGCAATCCTTTAATTTTTTTAAATAAAATCTTTGACATCCATTAAAATATTATGATATCCGTTGAAATCCCGTGAAAATGCATAAAATCTCAAGAAATTTCTTGAAATTTTTAAAAATATTTGAAGTCCTGTGAAATCCATTGAGATCCTCGGAAATTTATTTAAATACATTATTGAGCACGTTTAAAGTCCATTAGAAAAATTGAAATGCTCGAAAATCCTATAAAACCCCTCAATAATCCTTTAAAATATTTGAAAATCTTGAAAATCCGAAATCTTTCGAAATTCAAGGAAATGATTTCAAACCGCATATTAACGGAAATATTTTAAATTATCTTCAAACCTACGAAAATCTGCGAAATCCTTTAATTATTGTGACATTCTTTGCTATGGATACAAACATTATAAAATGTTTAGAATTCTTCATATCTATTGAAATCCGTAAAAAACACTAAACATTTTCCCATAAAAATCAATCGAAAACATTAACATTCTCTAAAGTCCCTAGAAATAATAAAAGATATTCTAAAACCTTTTAAATCCTATGAAATCTTCCAAAATCCTTATGAATTTTGGGAAATTCTATGCAATAGAATCAATCTTGCCACATTCTCTGAAAAACCCTGGAAATCTTTGAAATAATATTAAATCCCTTAATTAGTTCTTCTGTCAACCCTTGGACTGCAGTCAAACACTTAAAACCTTTTTAAATTTCTTTACACGTTTAAAAGCTTTGTACATTTCTAAAATTAATTAAAATCTTTGGAAAGTCTTTTGAAATTGTTTAATGAATTAATGAATTAAAAATTATTTCAATATAAATGTAAATAATTTAAATTTATAAGAGTTTTAATGCTTTGAATATTTTGATTTTGTAGTTATAAGTATTCAATATTTAAATTAAATATTTTTTATGTGTGGGGGTTTTAATTTTTTAATTTTTATGACTTGGAATAATGTTTGGTAACCGGGAAATGACAGAGAACTTTTTTTTATAGCCATGGCTACGTGTTACGGATATAATATTTGATAAAATCCGATAAGATCCCTCTAAAAGTAGCCTATTAAAATTAAAATCCTCGTATATGATAGGATTGCATTGAATTTTTTTAAGAAGGAGTTTAGGAATGTATAATTACTTTGAGAGTGGTCTATTTTGCTTTGTTAGAAATCAATTAAAATCGCTGATACAGAAAACGGATTGAAAAATAATAATTTTTTTATCAAATCCTACCTAACTTTTTCAGCAGGGGGTGGTCTGTTAAATATTTAAAGAAACAAAAGTTCGCTTGCAATCATCATTACCATCTGTCTTATAATACAAAGGACGTTTTCAAAAATAAACGGAGATCTTACTTTAATAAACAGGTTTGCGTCTTTGAATGTTGATTTTGGTCGATTCTTAAAAAAATTTCAAAACATTGATTCACCTCATTACATGCAAGTATAGGCTCTTTTTATGAGTACACAAAGGCGACCACCGCTCCTGGTAAAAACACGAAAATTTTCAATGAAATTCTTTGTAGTGAATATCTCTAAAAACTTTCAGAATAATTATGAAAATTCAGTGCAATTAGGTCTAAATATCTGGGGAATTATCAATTCTTTAAATAGATTTTTCTAAAAATGTTTGTAAAGATCTATGCAAACCTTGAAGAAATTTGAAAGAAATTATATAACGAGAAATTTTAATATATAGTGATTCGTCTTATTTTTTCATAGTCAAAATGAGTTTATAAGCAAGGCGACATGAGCGCTGACATTGTCGGGGGTTCGAGTCCCTACACCTATGGTTATTTCTTGCCGATTTAAATAATATAAACATTACAGTGAATTTTTCTATGCTGTTCTTTTTTATCACTATTTCTTGACTGCACTGCTTCTTCACTCGGTGTAAGCATTTTTTTTATTTTTTTTTTATATAATCCTGATGGGCCGAAAGAAATAAAAACTAAAATATTCTCAACAAAATCACCTCGCCGAGACGGTGCAGATTCGCACGAGAACTGGATTTTTGATTAAGCATTTTTTTAACTTTCAGAAAAACAACAAAAAATTCCAAAATGCTTACGAAATGTCTCGAAAATCTCGCACTCATTATTTTCGAAAACCTGATTGGCTTTTGAATGGCCCATTTGCTCTATTTGTTACATTTGAAATTTAAAAATAAAATCTGTTGCTAACTTTAATTTTGTTTACAACAATTAATTTAATTTTTGATCGGTATAGTGGCGTAATATTTCATTATTGTTGCAAATACAGATCTTACATTAACTACTTTGATAAGAGAGCAAAATTTCATTTCTTTATACATATAACAAAAATTAGCCATTGCCGTTGATTCTACGGGTTTTGAAAAGTTTCAAAAAATCTCAACGTTTGAAGTATTTATAAATATTTCCAGTGATTTCAAGAGATTTGAGGAGATTTCGAGGAATTTGAGAGAATTTCAAGTTTAAGAGAGAGTGTAAGAGAGTTTAAGAGATTACAAAGAATGTTGCGGGATTTCAAGGGATTTACAAAGATTTTAAGCTATTTTAAATCATTTATAGAGACTTGAAGATTTCAAACACTTTCTTAGAATATTGATTAATTTTAACTGATTTAAGAAGATTTCCAGGGATTTTAAAAGATTTAAAGCTTTTTCAATGAGATTCAAAATATTTCACGGCATGTCACAAAACATTTAAAGGTTTTCATGGATTTCAAATAATTTTTATGAATTTCAGAGTATTTTAGAAGATTTTAGGGATTTTTAAAATATTTCAAAATATTTCAAGAGATTTGACATTACTTCCAGAAGGATTGCAAGTAACTTTTTTTTCTAAGGATTTCAAGTAATTGAAGAATATTTCAAGGCATTTTCAAGAATTTTTTGATCTTTCATGACCTTTGAAAGGATTTAAATAGATTTCATAGGATTTCTATGCACAGAACAAAATTCTTATTTTTGTTACGGCTTGCTTTTGTGATACATTAATTTGGCTTATAACAAGGCCTCTTGGTCTTAGAACAAGACCGAATTTCTTAATAAAAAACTTTTTTTCTTTGTGAATTTCAACCAATTTTGGAAGACTGCTAGGGATTCAAAGAAATTTTAACCATTTTTTTGAAGTTTTGAATGGGTTTTTGAATATTTCACGAAATATTATAAAACTTTAAAGCATTATCAAATATTTTAATTATTTCAAAGTACGTATTTCAGAATATTTCAACGAATTTCACAAGATCTCAATTTGTTTCAAAACAGTTTTAAAAACGGATAAAAAATTAAAAATTAAATAAATGGATTCAAACAAATTTATGGAATCTCACAAGCTTTAAAAAATTTTCTATATACTATAACGGGTTTAAAATTTTTTTTTAAGTTTTTTTAAGTATTTAAAATTATGTTAAAGAATTTTATGAGGTTCCAGAGAAATTTATAGGATTTCATGAGATTTTAGAAGATTAGAAGGCATTTTAAGAAATTTTGAAAGGTTTAACAGGTTCAAAAATATTTTAAGAGAGTCAAACCCCAATTTAATTCTCAGGCATAATTATAAGGCAATTTTAAGATAAACAAATATTTCATATATGAGAACTTATAAGTCATTAAAATTTTAGAAATAAACCTTCAACAGCTAACAATTTTTTTATTTGAAGTAATAAAATTGAAATGCAAATTAACACACTCAACGTGGAACTTCTTTGAAAATAAAACTTTTAAAATGGAAGATTAATACCGTCGAACGACAAAATTTACAATTGTAAAGTTTTATAAATTATACAGTTCAAAGATTTGTGGCTAAATAATATGAATCGATTCCATTATTTTCCAAGCACTAAAAATTGAACGATTACAATTTTTTCAGACTTAAGACTTTTAAATTAGAAGTGAAATTATATTTGTTATTTCTTAACAAATTATTAATTATTCAATTGTTATTTATCCACCAAAGTTTCATAGTTTTAATTATTTAAAATTTTTTTCCAAGATCTCTAAATATCTCTTAAACTTAATCGAATTTCTTCTAAATTTTTAATTGTTCAATTGTTATTCATACATACAAATTCGATAATTTCACTCGTAAATTAAAAACTTTTGAAAAAAAAAAACATTCAAAGATTTCTACTTCAAACAATTCCGTTTTAAATTGTTTATTTTTGGATATTTTATTTATGATTGATCATTTCAAGTGAGTAGTCAAATATTATTAAATATTTAAAAATTGTTCTTTTTCATAATTAAATTATTTGTTAATTGAATGGGTTAAAAATGGAATATTTTGTACTGAAGCAATATTGGAATAGGATTTGAAATGTAATAAAAGCGTTTAATTATGAATCAATTGATTTGAAATTATTTTTAAATTGAAAATAGTTTATAAAGTTTCAATCGGACGTTTCTGTTGAATGGAAAAAGTTCAATTTTTAACGTTAAATTATGTCAATTGTTTAATTTTTGACATATTCAGAATAGTCCTGTAAAATCAATTATTCTTCAGTTTTTAATACTCAAACTACAGTTAAAGTTTGAAAATCATTAATAAGTTGATATTTAAAGTTGATCAGCTCAACAAGTTTAATACAAAAAAATTTGTTATACAAAATTTTCAATTTAAAATACTTTTAGTTTTTCTTATTTTAAATTGCATTATATATGTGATATGTTTGTTTTGTTTCGAGTGATTGGATCAATGTTTTTTCTAAAAATTTGTGAAATAATCGGTAAAAAGAATTTACTTTTTAAAACTTTTTTTCATTTCCCGATCTTTCCCGATCTCAAAAACTTCTCGGTTATTTCCCATTTTTTCTGCTTTCCCGGTCTAGCAGCCACCCTGAATATGGAAACCTTCAATAAGCACGCGTATAGCGCGTGCACTCAGAAAAAAATTTGATGAACTAAACAAACTGTTTGCTTGGACATAAATAAAAAATTTGGTTGAATTAAACAAATTTTTGTTGATTGTTTGATTGTTTGATTGACCCAACCAAATTTGTTGGTTGAATCAACCAAATAGTCCATCTACCAAAAGATTTTGTTGAAACAAGCAACAAATTTGGTTGGGTCTACCAAATATTTTGTTGTCTATATGACAACCATATTCTATGGTTGAACCGACAAAAATATGGTTGATCCAACCAAATCGTTTCTGAGTATGCGTGTGTTGGCTACTAGGTTAAGGAATTAGTTCAGTACTTGAACATCCAAATATTATGAAGTATATTGTATTTTAGAATCAAATAAACTACATCATTCTCTTATATCCATATCTCTAAATCCCTTATTCTTTCGAAAGCCTTTTTTTAAATCCTCTAATGCGATAGACAATTCTGACCTCAAAACTAAATCTTATTATCTACTTCTTCTATAACTACATCCACTATCTCCCCCACATATAAATTTTCCACGTTTTCTTTCTAAAGTGCAATTTCCTTCAATCCTCTTTTCTACAACCTCTATATCATCTCCACTGTACCTACAATTCTACCTTCGCTAAATTGACATGTCCAAGCTTGACGTTTCTATGCACTTGGACGCATCCTTTCTCACAGAAGAGTTGCCATTCGTTCGCATGAATAGTGACTGACAAGTGTGCAACAAAATCGCAAGAAACGGTACATATATTTCGTTTCAGACCTTTCGGTCGGTTGCGTCGGTGGTGATCTCTGATGAAGGTGGTTGTGCAGAAATCGTGGCGCAGTCGTGACGCCAAGGTCGTAGGTCGGCTGGTTGCACCTTGCACCTCCACCTTCGCGGCAGGAACCAAGCAAGCGTGTCTGGCCTCGGGCGAGAGTTGAAATTTAATACATGCGCATAACTCGAACTCCAGCCAGCTACGAGCTCCAGTCGCCTATCGACTGTCCTACCTTTTTAGGGGTTAACCTAGGCCTCCAGACAATAACTTACGAAATCTGATTATACCGAAGAAGACAATATAATCCAACGCAAAGGTATTATGCCAATTACTGGAGAAGATATTTTGAGCTTGTTGCGAATAACAATCTTCTGTAGAACAATTAACGAAAACACATCAGAGGAGACTACATCTTTGTGTACCAATGTCTGTATTAAGTTGTTAATCACCTCCATCCTCACATCATTCTGGAACGATTTTTATACTTTGGAATTTACTGTCATGAAAAAAGTGGGCAAAATGTGAAGATGGAAGCATGGAAGCAAAAATAAAGAGTGAATTCAAAAGGCAACCAACGAAGTGAAGTCTAGAATAAATTGGGAAGAAGAGGAGAACCAAAGAAGAGAAAAGAAGAAAGTATTAAAAGGTAGCAAATATCATAAAAAGGCAGAGCAATGAGTCGAAGAGAATTGGAAAGATTGGGAAGAAAACGGAAGGAAAAAAGACAAGATTCACACTGAGCGAAGAATTCCCGTGTAGTTCGGGTTTACACCCCAATAGTTCGGGTGGTTTCTCTTTTTTTTTGTTTCACACGAAGGTTTGGCGCGCTTGCACTACTGAGACGTGCGATCACCCCAACCATTCGGGTGCTCACCTGAAACAGCAGCGGCCGAAGTGGTGGGTTGCCCGCCCGAATAGTTGGGAAGCTTGCACGAATGATTCGGGAGATTCGAGTCGTCAACAGCCTCGGATGTTGCGCGTTCGACGTTTGCGCATGTTCGATAATGGCCGCAGCTGATGAACATCAGGCTCTTCCCGAATATCACTGTTTCTAATTTATGTCGACTTTGTTGTTTATTTGCGAGATGTCAGTGGAATAAAGTGTAACTAGTTATCTGGTTTTTGTTTGGATAATCATTAAAGAAGGTAAGAGAAATATAGAACATTATTCTTTGCTTGCACATGAGTCGAAAAATCAAATGTAAAATTTCAATAAAAGCGTTCATCCCGGTATACAGAAATAATTCTAGAGAAAGAATAATGTTTTATATTTCTCTTACCTTCGTTAATGATTATCCAAAGAAAAACCAGATAACTAGTTACACTTTATTCCACTGATATCTCGCACATGAACAATAAAATTGACATAAACTAGAAACAGTGACATTCGGGAAGAGCCTGATGTTCATCAGCTGCAGCCATTAGCGAACATGCGCAAACGTCGAACGCGCAACATCCAACGCGGTTGACGACTCGAATCTCCGGAATAATTCGTGCAAGCTCCCCAACTATTCGGGCGGGCGCCCCACCACTTCGGCCGCTGCTGTTTCAGGTGAGCACCCGAATGGTTGGGGTGATTGCACGTCTCAGTAGTGCAAGCGCGCCAAACCTTCGTATGAAACAAAAAAAAAGAGAAACCACCCGAACTATTGGGGTGTAAACCCAAACTACACGGGAATTCTTCGCTCAGTGCAGAAGGGGAAGAAAAAGTGCTTGAAATAGGGCAAATACACAAGCGCATAGTGGGCTGATTCGGAAATTTACTATTCAAAATCACCTACAGCCTACAATTCTTAACCGATTTTCAATTTTCTTTTTTAGAATTGATAAGCGATAGCTACACAAGAGCGTCTATGGATTAGAATTTCCAATTATTGTCATTTCCTATTTTTTATATAAATAAACAAAGAGAGAAAATGAGACATTTTTTCATTATTATTATTTATCTTCAAAGCGAACACTTAATTAATCCCATTATCGACGAAAATGAATGTCGAAGTATCCAAAGAATATACATAATTTACGGGATATCGAATCTAATTGTTATAAACAAATTATATTAACAAAATGTCAACAGATTGGAAATTTTGCTTGCAAGGTATATTTGTGAGTGAAAATTGCTTGATTTTATCAACAGTATCATGTTTCATCATGAAAATTTGTTGTATGGTATAATTTGTTCATTTTATAAAAAAATTGTGTAAACAAATGCATGATTTAGGTGTTTATTGGCCGAAAGTAATCGTTTACCTTTTTTAGTACCTTTAAATTATATGAGTGGTAATATTTAGTGATCAACATTGGTCATTCGATATTATTTGTTTATTTTATAAACAAATTCATAGTTTGGTTATTTATAGACAGAAAGTAATAGTTTTTTTTCTTATCGTCTTCAAATTACATAAGTGGTGATGTTTAGTGACGAAGAATTGTCAATCGATATGATTTGTTTATGTTATAGACAAATTTTATAAACAAATTCATAGTTTGACCATTTATAGATAGAAAGTGATCGTTTTTCTTTCTAATCGTCTTCAAATTACATAAGTGGTGATATTTAGTGACGAAAAATTGTCAATCGATATTATTTGTTCATGTCGTAAAGTGTGATCGTTTTTCTTTCTCATCGTCTTCAAAGTGTCTTCAAAGTGGAGAAAGAATGAATTTGAAATGGTTGCTGAAATTATTGACATGATTGACAAGTACAACTTGGAAGTTAATTCTTCTAGAACATCACAAAACATTTTCAATTATATTATTTGAAGACAATGATAAAAAACGATCACTTTCTATCTATAAATGGTCAACCTATGCATTTGTTTATTAAATTTTGATTATGACATAAACAAATAATATCGATTGACAATTCCTCGTCACTAAATATCACCACTTATGTAATTCGAAGACGATTAGAAAGATAAACGATCAGTTTCTATCTGTAAATGGTCAAACTATGCATTTGTTTATAAAATTTGTTGATAACAAAAACAAATAATATCGATTGACAATTCTTCGTCACCAAATATCACCACTTATGTCATTTGAAGACGATTAGAAAGGTAAACGATCACTTTCTATCTATAAATGGTCAAATTATGCATTTGTTTTTATAAAATTTGTTTATAACAAAAACAAATAATATCGATTGACAATCCTTCGTCACTAAATATCACCACTTATGTAATTCGAAGACGATTAGAAAGAAAAACGATCACTTTCTGTCTATAAATTGTGAAACTATGCATTTGTTTATAACATTTGTTTATAACAGAAACAAATCATATCGATTAACAATTATTCGTCACTAAACATCACCACTTATGTAATTTTAAGACGATCAGAAAAAAAACTATTACTTTTTGTCTATAAATAATCAAATTATGCATTTGTTTATAGAATAAACAAATAATATCGAATGACTGATATTAATCACTAAATATTACCACTCATATAATTTAAAGGTACTAAAAAATAAAAACGATTACTTTCTGCCAATAAACACCTAAACCATGCATTTGTTTACATAATTTGTTTATAAAATGAACAGATTGTACCATACAAAAATTTTCATGATCAAACATGATCCTGTTGATAAAATTAAGCAATTTCAACTTACAAATATACTTTGCAAGCAAAATTTCCAATATATTGACATTTTGTTAATATAATTTGTTTATAAAAATTAGATTCGATATCCTGTAAATTATTTATACTCTTTGGATACTTCGACATTCATTTTCGTCGCGAATGGGATTAATTAAGTGTTCGCTTTGAAGATAAACAATAATAATTAAAAAATGTCTCATTTTCTCTCTTTGTTTATTTATATAAAAAATAGAAAATGACAAAAATTAAAAAATCTAATCAATAGACGCTCTTGTGTAACTTTTGCTCATTATTTCTAAAAAAGAAAATTGAAAATCGGGTAATAATTGTAGGCTGTAGGTGATTTTGAATAGTAAATTCCTGATTCAGAAACAGAAGAAGTAAGAAGAAAAGGAGGAAAGCAGTGCAGCGCTAAGGAGGAGTAGGCGAAAGGCAGCAGGAGTTATAGAAAAGAAGAAGAATAGAAACAAGATGAACAAGAGAGAGAGAAGAGTAAGATAAGGACGAAGAAAAAGAAGAGGAAGAAGAGATCAGAAAAAAGTATTGAGAGAGAGCAACTACCATAACAAGGCATAGGCATCAGTCAAAGAGAGTTGGACAGATTGGGAAGACTACGAGAGGAAGAAGAACAAAATACTGAAGGGGAAGAAAATTTGTTTGAAATAGGGTAAATACACCAACGGAGGTCTAAAGAGAGAAACTACAGGAAGAAAAAAGAGATTTAGAAACAGAAGGAATACAAAGAGAAGACGGAAAGCAGTGCAGTCATAATGAGGATGCAGACGAAAGAAAGCAGGAGTTACAGGGAAGGAGATGAAGAAAAGAAAGAAAATGAAGCAGAGGAAAAAGGGGAGAAAAATAAACAAGAGGAAGAAGCGGAAGAAGAGGAGGAAGAGGAAAAATAGGAGAAAGAAGAGGAAAATGAGGAAACGGTGGGAGAGGACGAAGAGGAGGAAAGAGGAGAAAAACGAAAGATGAGAGCAGAAGAAAGTATTGAGAGGGAGCAACTACCATACAAATGCAGAGGCAGCATCCGAAAGAGAAGAAAAAGTGCTTGTAATAGTGTAAATACACCAGCGGAAGTCTGAAGAGAAAAGCTATAGGGAGAAGAATGAGATTCAGAAACAGATGGAATAAGAATAGATGGAGGAAAGCAGTGCAGAGTTAATAAGAATGCAGACGAAAGAAAGCAGGAGCTACAATGAAGAAGAAGGTGAAGGAAGAAGATTAGGAGAAGAAGAGAAGAGAACCAGATAACAGAGAGGACACTGAGATAATAAGATGGTTATACAGGGAACAATGTAAGTGTTGATGCTGGAAGGTGATACTCTAAGGGGAAGAAATTCCTAAAAATGCGGTCTCGCGTAGGTGGATTACTTCGAATTTTATATCGAATTACCCAGGAATGACTCTATATACGGATACTCTGGATTACCTAAAATAATTCAAGATTGCATAAGATTACTCTAGATTTCATAAAATTATGGTGGATTACTCCGCCTAAACTAGACTTACGCAAATTTTCAACCAAGAAAATTTACTTTTTGACGGAATTGTGGAATTTTCTAGAAAGTTGATAAGTTTTTCATCAAATAGTTGCATTTTCAACCAAAAACGTAAATTTTCAACGTAGAAGGATAATTTTCTACCAAGAAGACGAATTTAAAAAAAAATACATGACTTTTCAACTAAAAAACATAATAGCTAAATTTTTAACCAAATAGATGATTTTTCAACTAGAATGGAAAATCTTCTACCAAAAGAATAATTTTTAACAAAATTGTTTAATCTTCAACAAGGTAGATTAGTTTTCAACCAAAAACATGAATTCTTAACTAAGAAAATTAATAAACTATCGAAAAAGACGAACTCGAAAAAATGCATAAATTGTCAACCATATAGTTGAATTTGCAACTAAATAGTTGGATTATCAAATTAAAAAGTTGAATTTTCTATCTAAAATATAATAGTTATATTTTCAATCTTACAAATTATATTTTTTACCAAAAAGAACCCTTTTTCAACAAATTAGTTGAATTTTCAACCAGACAGTTGAATTTTCAACTAAATAGAGTATTTCCGCAAGAAACAATGAATTTTTAACAAAGTAGTTGAACCTAACCAAGTAGTTGAATTTTCAACCAAGAAGATTAACTTTAAATAAAGAAAGACAAATTAAAAAAAAAATAAATTAACTTGCAAGCAAATAGTTGAATTTGTAACTCAAAAAGATAAATTTACAATAAAAAATAGAATAGTTAAATTTCAATTATAACATTAATTTTCAAATAAAGAAACAAACTATTTTTTCACCAAAAGGATAAATTTACAAGCAAAAAGAGTATTTTTCTACTGAAAAGGTGAAATTTTCACAAAATACATAAATTTTCAACCAAATAGTTGAATTTAAAAAAGAAATACTTTTTAACAATATTCTTGAATTTTCTAGAAAGTAGATTCATTTTTCACTTAATAGTTGCATTTTCAACAAAAAACATGAATTTTCCACTTTAAAAAAATCAATATTTAACCAAAAATGTAATTAAATTTTCAGGTAAGAAAGTTAATTTTCAATAAAAAATTAACAACAAATTTTCAACAAAATAGTTGAAACCATTTGGATTACTGCAGATTAAAAAAAGGTATTTTGGATTACAAGGGTATTACTCTGAAATGCTGGGATTACTTTGAATCACTTGAATTGCACCTGGACTAGGGGAGGCCGGGGCGAGATGAACATAGTTATAATTTCCAGTGAAATATTTAAAATCTATAGTAGTTTTTAAAAATTTAAGTGGTTCTATACATTCTGTGAACCTTCATGTATCAATTTCATAAAAGACTAAGTCTTCCAAAAATAGTAATTGTGATGAAAATATGAAAATTATCATTTGTGCACATGTCTTATCTCGCCCCATGCTCTGGGGCGTGACGAGACACGTATTGGGGCGAGATGAGACACCTAAAGTTTTTGTTAATAGAAGATTATTTTTCGTGCTTTTCGTACATATAGAAGATTATTTAAAGTATTCTGAGAATAGAAATGAGTATCACGACAATTAAAATATAATTGATTTCACGATTATGCAATATGATTAGTCATCCCAGTTCATGCTCTGTAAAATGTTCAACAAATGATTCTGTAAGGTATAATTAAGTTTGATTACTTAGGGGAAGGATTTTATAAATATTTGACAGTAAAATTGCATTTAATGGTTAATTAATTCAAATTTTTCCTTTATATTATAACTTTTCTAATTTCAAGTTGAACTAACATTTATTTGAAATTTTTCATTTATAACATATTTCTAAAATTTGTTTGAAATAATTGATAAACTATTTTGATTAAATTCACACCTAAAAACCATAATTTTGCCCTGCATAAAAATGGGGACTTTTCTGAAAAATTTAAAGAAATGATGTTAAATATAAATTTTAGACGCTTTCTGCAACTTTTAATCGTCAATATAAGTAAGAATTTTGTTTTGAATCTGCTCAAAAAACAACTCGAAAAATAAAATTTATAAACAAACGCAATTGCAGGTGCTCTGTCACTCGAATTTCTTTATACAACAGACTTTACAATAGCAGTCATAGACTCTTCTAAACACGAATGTCAGTTTTTCTTTTGTAACTTTTCACTATTGCAATTCTCCTTTAAATCTTGATATATTTTCGAAAATTCCACTCAAAACAATTCAAATCTTGCAAAGAAAAACTTTTCTGCCAGCACCATAAAAAGGTTATGACAAGCATGATAAGAGCGTCTCATCTCACCCCATGAACCCGGCATTCCGCCCCAAATCACAATTATGATTAAAACTTCAATATAACATGTTTTTACATTCTCATCTAGAGAAGGTATTAGATTTGTGTAAAATTTGACCCCCCCCGGTTTTTGTCAAATGTCCACGTTTTGAGACCCCCTGAACCCAAAAAACAGGTTTTTACGAATGTGTCTGTCTGTCTGTCTGTATGTCTGTCTGTGAACACGATAACTTTCGAAAGAATTGACCGATTGGACTGGCCTTTGGTATACTCTTTTAGTCTCCTAAACGAAAGGTCAAGTTCGTTAGCCAGCCATTTTGGATGAAAATTCAAAAAGTGAGGGCATTTTGAAAATTTTTTGGACCGTTTTTTTTTCAAAATTTGGAAATTATATGTACGGATGCTTATAGTAATTGAAAATTCAAATATTTTATTCTTATGACATTTTTCGATAAAATGAAAATTTTCCGAGTTACAGCATTTTCAAAATCCAAAACAAAAAACGAAAATTCACATTTTCAGCCAAACAACGCACGATACGAAAAAAAGTCACGACAAGAAAAGTGTTTCTTTTTGCACGCCCTACAAGATTATCATAATGACTTTTTGAATTTTCTTGAAAAATCGAAAATTCACATTTTTATTGCACAAGAAATAATGAAAAATCCAAAAAATCAATTTTACGGTCAAACTATGCAAGATACGACAAATGATGGCTGGACTAAAATTGTGCATTCAAAAAAGATCTACAAATTTCTCATGGGTCACTTTTTGATAGGATGTGTAGTTTTTGTTTTATTCGTAAAAAATAACATTAACAGTGAAAAAATCGGCCCGATAAGCGGGCACATTCTCATCAAAACTTTGCTTATTTACTTTATTTTTCATCTCGGGTGTGTTTTTTCACAATATTTCATTGTTTTTATGTTCTCAATACTATTTCTAACGATTAAAACAATAAAATATAATAATAATTCAAACAATTTATTCTGACTGAAAATCTGACTTTTATTTCAGAATGCGTTTTGATCTTTGTTTACTAAAATAATTGCTGTGAAAAAATTCGACTATTACATTTATATTTCAAGAACTATGCTCCAAATAGACGAAATTAATAAATATATATATATATATATAAAAAAAAAAAAAAAAAAAAAAA
>CAKNYM010051422.1:35394-53829 GCA_932195095.1 Andricus curvator | reverse complement strand
TCCGGATCATAGGAGTTGATCAACAAGTCTTGTGTCGACATGATTTTCCGGTTCCAATGAGATGCTGTTGATAGCAAAGTATCAGATTTCTCAATAGATAGAATTTGATGGAAATACCCCAGATCATTGAAAGTAGGATTTGATACAAGATTGGTGCCGTTAAAATTTGATAGAATTTCAGTGAGATGCTTTTGGTAGAAAAGTATAAGATTTTTGTACGAATGAAATTTGAGAGAAATTTCTGGCATTCCAGAATATATGATTTGATCAACAAGTCTTGTTCCGACAAGATTTCAGAGTTACAATGAGATACTATTGATAGAAAAGTATAAGATTTCACAACAGATAAAAATCTATAGAAATATCCAAGATTATGGAACATAGGATTTGATACAAGATTAAGATTTGATAGAGTTTCAATTAGATGCTTTTGGTAGAAAAGTAGGAGATTACTGCACGAGTGAAATTTGATAGAAATTTCCGGCATTCCGGATCATAAATATTTTATCAACAAGTCTTGTGTTGACAAGATTTTACAGTTCCAATGAGATACTGTTGATAGAAAAGTATATGATGTCTCAACAGATAGAATTTGATAGATATATCCCAGATTATGGAACATAGGATTTGATACAAGATAGCAGCCTTAAGATTTGATAGAGAGATTAGATGCTTTTGGTAGAAAAGTAGAAGATTTCTGCACGAATAAAATTTGATAGAAATTTCCGGCATTCCGGATCGTAGGATTTGATCAACAAATCTTGTGTCGACAAGATTTTACAAGTCCAATGAGATACTGTTGATAGCAAAGTATATGATGTCTCAACACATAGAATTTGATAGATATATCCCATATTATGGAACATAGGATTTGATACAAGATTGGTGCCGTTAAGATTTGATAGAATTTCAATGAATAAAATTTGATAGAAATTTCCGACATTCCAGAATATAGGATTTGATCAATAAGTCTAGTATCGACAAAATTTCAGAGTTACAATGAGATACTATTGATCGAAAAGTATCAGATTTCTCAACAGATAGAAATTTATAGAAATATCCAAGATTATGGAAAGTAGGATTTGATACAAGATAGCTGCCTTAAGATTTGATAGAGAAATTATATGCTTTTGGTAGAAAAGTAGAAGATTTCTGCACGAATAAAATTTGATAGAAATTTCCGGCATTGCGGGTGATAGGATTTGATCAACAAGTCTTGGGTCCACAAGATTTTACAGTTCCAATGAGATACTGTTGATAGAAAAGTATATGATTTCTCAACAGATAGAATTTGATAGAAATATCCCAGATTATGGAACATAGGATTTGATGCAAGATTGGTGCCGTTAAGGATTGATAGAGTTTCAATGAGATTCTGTTGGTAGAAAAGTATATAGAATTTTATAGAAATACCCAAGATTCTGAAACATAGAATTTGTTACAAGTCGGTTACTGATAAGATTTGACAGAATTCTGATGAAAATATGATCAGAGAAGATGAAAGAATATCTAGATAGATAGAACTTGATTGCATAGGATTTTAATAAAATCTGCTGATTAAAAATGTTATGATGTTAGTTTGAGATTTTAAGTTTGAGACGCGTTTCTTAAACTTAGAAAATAAAAAATTTCCCTCTCTCTTTGAAAAAATGTAAAGAAAATGTAGTGCTCTGAGAAATTTGAAGACACGTGATTCAAGTTTCACAATAGTGTTGTTGGGATAACAAAACTTTCGAGACAGCCACAGTCAAAACGATTGTCTTCGGCGATGGGTTACATGCCATTTAAAATTAGACCGTCGCGACGAAGCAGGGGCAAGTGTCTCTTTTTAGACAGAGAACCCAGGGTCTATCGACCCCAATTACCTGAACGACGAGAGTGATCGGTTTTGACGTTTACGGGTGTATTTTCTCTCTTGATTTATCGCAAAAACGATGCCTGTGTCTCGGCCATACTCGCATTTAAAGGAACTTGAAAAACACCCTCGACTGCATTTCATTCTTGTTACTTTTCATAAATACTTACCTTAAGAAATCTGCCTTATGCAGTTTTCTGAAGTACCTAAGGGAAAATAAATGTTAAGAAAATACTGTTACAATCATTAAGGGGTCATACATAAACTACGTTACCAATTTTGGGATATTTTTGACCAACCTTCCCCCCTCGTTGATAACCGTAGTAGAATTTTTTATCACAAAGAAGAGTTTTATAAAAGAGTTGAATTTTGAAGAAAATAAAATTTTCAATCAAGAAAGATGACTTTTCTACCATGAAGGATGCAGTTTTAGTCTAAAAGGATGAATTTTCAACATAACAGTTAAATTTTTGACTTAAAAAGATGACTCAACAAAATAGTTGAATTTTAAACCTACAAAGATGAAGTTCAAAGAAAAATGTAATTTTTATTCAAGCAATATGAATTTTCAACAAACTAATTTAATTTTTAACTGAAAAATATAGTTTTTCAACCAAAAATGGAATAGTTACATTTTTAGTTCAAAAAATTGCTTTTCAGCACAAACAAAAAATTTGTACCAGTTAAATTTACACACAAAAAAAAGAATTTTCAACGAAACGGTTGAATCCACAGCCAAAAAGATGAATTTTCAAAAAAGAAAATTAATTTTTTACCCAAGAAGATTAACTGTCAACAAAATACATGCATTTTCCACAAAATATTTGGATTTTTTATCCGACACTATGAATTTTTCACGAAAAACTTCCTTTTCTACCAAGTAATTAATTTTTCCAGTAAATAGTTGAATTTTTAGCCCAACAGTTGAATTTTCAACCAAAAAGATGAACTTTCAAACAAACAGTTGCATTTTTTACCAAAAAGATGGCATATATTAAGAGTTGAATGAAATAAGACGTACTTTCTATAAAAAAAATTGAAATTTCAACCCGAAAACAAGAATTTTTAACAAAAAAGTTCATTTTTAACCAGATAGTTTAATTTTCTGCTAAATAATTGAATTTTGAAGCCGAAAAGCATTTTCTACAAAGCAGTCAAATTTTCAAACCGAAAAGATAAATTGTTAACGAAACCTATAATACTTGATCTTTTAACTGAACAATATTTTAATTTCAAATAAAAAACCGTTTAATTCAACCGAAGAAGACGAATTTTAAGCAAAATAGTTGAATCCTCAACCAACCAAGTTTAATTTTCAACCAAACAGTTTCGTTTTCAACCAAAAAGGATGCATTTTTAACCAGGAAAATGAATTTTCTACCAAAAAGGAACAATTTCCCACAAAATACATGAATTTCTGAACAAGCGGTTGTATTTTCAAATAGCAAAGATCAGTTTTAAACAAAAAATTAATCTATTAGATTGTGCTTTGGTACACTTTTTTAGTGTCAGAAACTGAAGGTCATGTTCGTTAGCCAGCTATTTTGGGTAAAAGTTGAAAAAATTAGAGCATTTTGAAAATTTTTGAGACCATTTTTTTTCAAGATTTGAAAATTCTATGTACGGCTATTCATAGTACTCGGAAACTCGAACAATTTATCCTTGTGACTTTTTTCGATAATGGAAAAATTATCAGAGTTATAGCATTTTCAAAATCAAACAAAAAAAACGAAAATGAACATTTTAAGCCAAACAACGTACGATATAAAAAAAGTCAATTGAGGAAAACGTTGATTTTTAAAAGCTCTACAAGATTATCATAATAACTTTTCGAATTTTTTCGAAAAATTGAAGTTTAAAATTTTGATCACACAAAAAATAATGAAAAATCAAAAATTCCATTTTGCGGTCAAACTATTCAAGATACAAAAAAATAAGCCAACAAAAATTATGCAACGAAAAAAGATCTACAAATTTGTTATGAATCACTTTTTTGTAGGATACGTAGTTCTTGTTTTATTTGTAAAAAAAAAACATTAAAACTAAATAATTTAAATTTTTGGACAAACGAAGCAAACTATGAAAAAAAATGAATAGACAAGAAAAGTAAAAAAAAAAGAGTGAAAGCTCATCCAAATTTTTCATCAATAATTTGTTGATAGGACGCGTAGTTTTTCTTTTGATCGTAAAAAATAACATTAAAAATAAAAAATTACATTTTTTAAAAAACGACACGAGTTACGATAAAAAATTAATAGAGAAAGTTGTTCACCCAAACAGGATTCACAAATTTCTTATTAATAATTTTTATATAGAAAGAGTAGATTTTATTTTAATCGTAAAAAAAAAGATTAAAAATAAAAAAAATTAAATTTGTGGATAAACGACACAAAGAGACGAAAAAAATGAAGAGACAAAAGTTGTTCAACCAAAAAATATCTATAAATTTGTTCAAAACTCTTGTTGTAAAAATATATTAGAAATAAAAAAATTAACCTCTTGGAAAAAGGACACAAGCTACAAAAACATTTTGTTTAACAACATTTTGCGCCTGAATTATATCTACAAATTTTCTTCAAACCACCTTACGCTAGGATGCGTATTTATAGATTATGTCGTAAAAAATAACATTAAGAATTAACAACTTAAATTTATGGAAAAGCGACACAAGTTGTAATAAAATGTTTGATAAACATTTTTTTCAATGAGATGCGCACTTTTTTTTAATTATGAAAACCGGACTATGAAAATATTTTTGTTTCAATACCAATGCATATTTAAAATTGTAATAATATAAATTTATTGAAATGATACATTTTTCAGGGTAGACGGGAATAAAATGTAATACAAAATAAGAAACAAATATTAAAGTAATGATTAAAAATAAAATTTGTGTTTTATTTTGTAATATCCGAATAAGCAGCTCCAGGCCGAGGTACAGAATGAATGTAATATACATTTGATATAATAGAGTTGAACATAATGTAGAAAAGTTCACATTTTGGACAAAATCGAGTACGGAGCACGAGATACGTGGAATATGTTCGTTAAAGCCGAAGGAGCTTTAACAAAAGAGAATTCACAATCACCATATTACATTTGTATTAATTTTAAAAGGCCCGCGCACAAATGTGAGGGATATAAAAAGTCCAAGCGCGTAGCGCGAGGTAAATGCAGTATCGAGCGCGAAGCGTGAGAACTAATATTCGCGCGTATATTTGTTTCCACTAGAAATGTAATACTTATATGTTCAGTTGAAAAAAATAATTTTTAACCAAAAAAAAAAGAGAATTTCGATGAAAATAGTTAAATATTAAATAAAAAACTTTAAACAAAGTAGTTCAACTTTCAACCAAGTAGTTCAACTTTCAACCAAGTAGTTGAATTTTTGACCAAAAAAATGTGACTTTTTACAAAAATATTTGCATTTTCAAAAAAAGAATACAATTTTCGTCCAAAGAATGCAAACAAAGGGAATGAACATTTAACCGAAAGTCGTTGTATTTTCTTATTAGGCTCTATTATTTTAGTTCGCATTTAAGCAAAAAAACCAGAAGGGTAAAATTCTTGGAAAAAACGGGAAAAAAGAAGAATTCTTTAAAAAGACGAAACAAAAGCCACTAAATAATATAAGCGCAAGTAAAAAATATGAGGGAAAACTCTCTCGTTGTTGGAAAGTCAAAGTTCAATATCAAGAAATCACCTCCAAGAAAAACCCTTGTCAATGGTGTGGCGCGACCTAAAGAACGATAATATTACACACAAAAAGTTTAATATCTTTTTAATTTTTCAATTAGAAAGAAATTACGTTCAAGCTATTCCTTAGCCTTATTAAATCGTAAAACGAACAGACAAGAAGAAGTAATCATTAAAAAAATGCCAAACATGGATTTTGACCCACTTCTAAATCGAACTGGACCATAATATTCTGCAGAGACATGAGAAAGGTCAAAAAAATTAGTTTAAGCCAATAAAACGCATTTAAGAAATTTGACATTTACCCTTGATATATTTCATCAATTTGCCGAAATCTTTTCAATTTCTAAAATAATTTTAATCTCTCTAAAACTTCTGAAATTTCTAATTATCTTTTGAACTAACACGAATTTTACCTAAAATTCGAAAAAATCTTTCAAATTAGAAAAAAAATGCATTAAAATCTTCCATATATTTTTTCTACATTTTCGTGCGATGAATAAAAAATTCAGGAAAATAAAATTCCATTGGAAATTTCCCAAAAAAGGAAATGTTCGAAATGGACAATTCAAGAAATTAGGAAAATTTGCACAATTTAAATTTTCTGAATAATCAAATTACCGACAATTTATGATATTAACGAAATTTGCAATCAAATAAGATACACAGAAAAAAATTGTCAACCTTTTAAAATTGCCAACACAGGGTAATTTCCTAATTATGAAATTTCCGAATCTAAACAATCAAAAAATAATAATTAAATAATGTTCCTTTAAAATATTCTACATTCTTTTCCGACATTTCAGGAAATCATCTGAAATATTGTGAAATTTTTTAAAATTTTCTCTCAAACTTAATTTTTTGAAAGAAAAAATCCGTTGAAATTTCTCCAGAAAGTTTGAGAAATTTTTTTTTCTTGGAACTTTCCAAAATCCTTAAAAAGCTTCAAAATTTTATTTCGTGGTCTTCAAACATTTTCAGTTGAGAAAAAAATTTTTGGAATCTTTTCAAGTTTTAAATTATTTTGCAATCTTTTCAAAATATCTGAATATCTCATAAACTTACACGATTTTTTTTATTTAGTAATCATGCAAAATTGGAGAATTTTGCTTAAGAATCTTTTAAATTCTTTTTCAATATTTTAAGAAATTTTCCCAGGAATGTTAAGAATTTTTTTTTCAGTAACCTTTCAAAATCCTTAAAAAGCTTCAAATTTTTATTTCGAAGTCTCAAAAAATTTACAGTTTGTTAAAATTTGCTTGGAGTCTTTTCAAGTTTTAAATTATTTTAAAATCTTTTGAATATATCTCTTTTTAATTTTGTAATCTCGCAGAATTGAACAATTTTGCATTTAAATCTTTTAAATTCTTTTTTGACATTCTAGGAAATCATTCAAAATTGTGTTCCTTGAAACCATTCATAATCCTCAAAAATGTTAAATTTTCGTCTTCAAAAATCTATATATTGATTAAAATTTTTAATTATTTTTGAAATTTTTTTCCAAATTTTCAAATATCTTTTACAATGATTGGAACCTTTCCTATTTTTTTCTAAATCTTGCAATATGAAAGAAATTGCCTTAAATTCTTCGAGATTCTTTTTCGACAATTTTTGAAATTTTAAAATTAATTCAAAAAAATAAAAAATCAGTTTAAATCAACCTAGGAATCTTACGAAAAAAATTTTATTCTCTTGAAATCTTTCAACATTCTTAAAAAGCTTCTTTTTTTGTTCGAAATCTTAAAAATCTACATTTTGATTTCAACTTTTTGGAATCTTTCCAAGTTTTAAATTATATTTGCATCTTTTCAAAATTCCTAAATATCTCTTAAGCTTACTAGAAATCTTAAAAAATCTAATATGCGTGATCTCATGACTACAGCTTTTTAAAAAAAGGATATGAGGGTGATGAGGGTAGGGGGAGAATGAAGAGGGTGATGTATCAAAGGTCATGTGAAAAAGGTAATAGATCAGAGGTCCAATCTAAGATGTCAAAGGTCAGATATCATATGCAAAAGGTCAGGGGTCAAATTTCAAAAGTGAATTGTCAGAAGTCAAAGGTAAAATGTTAGGGGGCGAGAGTTCAAAGTTAAAAGAAAAGGTCATAGGTCAAAGTTCATATTGCAAACGTGAAATAAGTACATTTCACGTGAAAGCAATATTGAATCTATACTTTCCATCGCTTTTAATTGCAGAAAATCGTAAAATATATTTTCTTTGCGTATAAGTTGATACTTCCTTGGTTAATTTTAAGTACACTTTTTCGACAAAACCCGTTCAAAGGAGGCTCTCACCGTTTTCTGCCTGATTTTGCGATATCCGTAGGTAGATATTTGTAACGGTACGAGATGGTCTCGTTGTACCGGTACCGATCAAAGAGCGTTGTAAAGCCTTATCCACACGTGCGGCGTTCGAATTTATCGATGTCTCGGCGAAGCGAAGTAAAGATCCGATTAAACCGCAGTAAAGAGGCACGTATGATCGGCAAAAAGAAAGGAAAACCGTGCGCGACCGTTGCGTATATAATTCATAAATGCGAATTATTCATATGAATCAGTTTTTTGTCCATAAAATCACAGTTTTCGATCAACTAGTCCGAAAAAATTGGTTCCTATTTATAGCTGCGAAAAAATTCCTCTCTTGCTCCGCTGGGATTCGAACCCACGTCTACAGATTGCCGGTCAGGTGATATTATCTTCTAAGCTAGGGAGAGGAATGAGATTCATTATTTTGTCACTGCCCTCGCAAGCGAATTGACATCTGTCCAATTCGCTTGTAAGAGACTGTGAAAAAAATGAATCTCCTTACCCTTCGTAGCTGAGTGAGTAAGATCACCAGAGGGGCAATCTGTAGACCTGGGTTCGAATCCCAGCGGAGCTGGAGAGCAATTTTTCACAGCTAAACATAAAAACCATTCTGGTTTGGGACTAGTGGATCGAAAACTATGATTTTGTATATTATGGAGTTTTTTCCCCCCCCCCCCCCCCCAGACCTACCGAAATTATGATACATATATAGGAGAAAAGAAACTTCTCTTCTAAAAACATGTTTTAGGCATTAAGAACTTTACATGAAATGATACCACAATGACGTAATTTTATTTTTCATGATATACAGATGTAACAAATTATTATCAGCATGATAGTGATTATATATAATTTGTTTCCTTCATTATGGAAAACTAATATGAACCAATGGGCTTTTATAGAAGTTATATAGTTACTTATTCTACTGATTATTGATGCTGAACTAATATTGAACTAATTACTCATTGAAACTTAGAAAGTACAATTTCCAAATCACCCCCTGAACTGCCTAAGTTTTGAGGTTATAATGTCGTATTTTTACTTTGATTGATGACATTTTTAATTTTTATGACAAATTATTCTGTAATTATACTTTTACGGACATAAAACTTCATTTACACCATGAATTATCATTAAAAAAATTATAATTTGCTTAAAATATTAGTTTCACCAGATTGACCAGCTTGACCCGCCATTACCAGTATTACCGGTAAAGCTGGTAAATTTACCAGTCAAAGGAGTCTTATCATCTCTGGTCCCATCTCTAAGCACAATCCAAATCAACATAACCTCAAATTTCTACTCAATTTTTGATGAATTGGCGGTAAATTCAAATTTAGATATTTTACAATACAAAGTTTTAATATTTTAACAGTAGGACTTCTTCTATGTATTTTTCTATGTTTATAAATATATTTATATAAGTATATATTTTCTATGTAACTATGTAAATAACGTAAACAATAACAATATTATTAAAATTCATGCATTCTCAAATTCTTTTGAATTCTTTTAAATTCTTCTAAATTCTGTCATATTCTCTGTTATATAACCCAAACTTAAATTCTCGAGAATTTGAGAACTCTATGTTCGCATTGTGGTTAGAGATGGGGAGTGACCGTCATCTGACCGATTTCATGAAATTTGACTGTCACCTGACGGTCAGCATGAAATCTGAGAAATCCTCTAATTACGCAAAAATTGGATGTATTTTCATTAATATGAATCATCAGATTCGTTTATAATAAACGTAAAAAGTTTTATTTTTCCAGCAGATATTAAATAAGAATTTGGAATATAAAAAGTACAGTTTCCTGCTAACATAACCTATGAAGTACTTGATTACAATGGTTCTAATACTTAACATAAAAAATGGATGAATTTATAGGTAAATAAAGTCTCTACAGATATTAAATATATTAATTTGAGGATAAATTTAGTATATATTTATTATAACATGCAGGATATATTTGCTACATGTGTATATCACTTTAATATAGACAGAATACAATTATTTAATGCATATTTTTTTTTAAAGTGGATGCACTTTAACTCTATAATTTGTGTACATTTGTTACTTTATTTATTTAGTTAACACTTATTTATTGCAATAAAATTAATTCCGTGCAGCACCGATTCATACTTTTCCGCCTTCTCATACTTTTTTGCACTTTTTCGTATAGAGGGCCCTACTTGGGTTCATGAAATATTTAGGTTAGGATTTACAAAACATCACTTATATCCAAGTTATCTTCCTTAATTTTCACATTTGCGCCCTGACAACC
Source organism: Andricus curvator (assembly GCA_932195095.1). Lineage (NCBI taxonomy): Eukaryota > Metazoa > Arthropoda > Insecta > Hymenoptera > Cynipidae > Andricus > Andricus curvator. Next base: position 43,687 of record CAKNYM010051422.1, on the reverse strand, counting down.
GTATAAAAATCACATCTGCTATATTTAAGTATCCAGTTTTTATTATAAGATGATTTCAACGATTTCAATGATTTCACCGATTTTTGAACTGCGCTTGCGTCGCGCTGGCAACCCGATTGGTTTCTGTTGGCTCGCGTTTTTTTAAATTATATAAATATTCAGATTTAATATTTATGATAAATAATGATTTGGAAATGCATCAAAAGTAAGTTTTTAATTTTAAAATAGAATTTTTGATCATTTTGATAAAAAAATTATTTCTTTCCCTGAACTCAGAATTCATAACATCTTCTTAATTTAAATCAATTTTTTTTTATCTGTCACTCCAAAATCTTATTTCAGGATTAAGAAATATAAATAATATAAATAAATATTTATATAATTCAAAATCAGTTTAAAAAGTTCCGAAAATTGGGAGCACTGAGTTCCATATTCTGCCACGTGGGCGCTTATGGCGCCCGCGTGCGCAATATGGAACTATACCCCACTTGTTACACAATGTACTATTAATTTTAAATAAAAAGACAGAGGAATCCCAGAAAAAATCGATTTTGCAACAAAGGAGTTAAATCTTGGACAAAAAAGAATCAATGTTGAAATTTCAAGCTAAAAGGTAGAATTTTCTACAAACCGGTGGAATTTTTACACAAAAATTAGTTAATTTTCAATCAAAAAGTTAAATTTTCGACCAAAATAGTTGAATTTTTAACTAAAAAAGTCGAATTTTCAACCAAAAAATATGGATTCATAATCAATAATTGTTTGATTTCCAACCACAGAGATGAATTTTCAACTAAAATTATGAAACTTTACCTGGAATAGTTTCATTCTAAGTTTAAAAAATCAATTTTTAGCAAACAAAGATACAGATTCAATTCTGAAATTAATTTTTTTTTTGTTGCTAAAAGTGTTTCTATAAATTTTAGAAAGTTTTGAACTCTAGGGTTAAGAAAAATTCCAATTTTTCAATATGGGGCTAAAAATTTCTATGTTGCTGGAAATTAATGTTTTCCTTTCTAAAAGTGTTTCTTTAGATTTATATAGTTTTGACTGCCATTCTGGAAGATTTTACAGCTTCCTAATCCACAAAAAAATAAATATGTTTAAAAAGAAAATGATATTTAGAGATTCCGCAGGCCACATGAAGCTTTTTTTGATGCTGCCTTTTTTCAACGTATTTCCCATAAGAAAAAAAGACGTTTATGTCAATTTTATTCAGAATCGTCAATATTAGATGAATCGAGTTGTAGCAAAACAATTTTCTTCACAATTATCTATAGAATACAAATGAATAATTTCTTTTCAAATATCACCCCATAACTCTGTTTTATAGGATCCCAAAAAAACCCCATTAGTTAAAAATTGGGGTTTGCGAGTTTTTGGCGCTAATTATTTTTTTTTTTGCGGGTTTTTAACACAAATTGTTTGTAATGCGTCAAATACTACATTCTACTGATAAATAGATGTTTACATACATTTTTTGAATAATTAATTATTGGTTTTTTTACCAATTAGCAATTACATTTAAGAGAAATAATTTTTTTTTAAGAACTTATATTTTCGAATAATAGTCTCTTAGAATAATGCTAGAAAGTTGCAGCTTTATCTAAAATTTTTTGCTTTTTGTCTACTTTTCAATTAGGATGATGTAATAATTACTTCGATTAAACAAGCATAAAGTGTAAAGTCACAACTCTAGTAGTAGGAGATCAGCTGTCCAGAATATTGTGTCACGTGACATACACAGAATAACATAATTAAAACGGACGAGAAGCAGTATCGTTATAATAATGGCACCTGACGACCGATCTTGCCGGGGTTGTGGGGGTACAATTGTGACTGATTATACATCATGTAAAAAATGTGGCACCTTTTACCCCCCAGGTTGTGCGAATCAGGGAAAAACCCTCCCACAAGGCGTTTTTACAAAATGCTGTGGTGTACGAGCAAAATCGCCAACACCGATCTCCAAAGAAGATATAGAAGGTCTCCTAAATAGAAATAACACCATTTTAAGAGCCGACCTGAAGGAAGACATATCTAACGATATTAAACAACATATTTCCGAGTGCTTAGCGGGAATAAAGGATGAGTTATCTAAGGAAATTAAGAAGGTGGAAGTAAGGACGGACAAGCTGAAACAAGATGTAAATATCCTCTCAACTAGATTGAACACGGTGGAATCTAATGTGAATACTATGCAGGAATCGATGGCTTCAAGAGAACATGGGGATATGCAGGATATTTTGAAAGACACAGGTAAAGTCTTTATTTCCAATGCTATTAAGGAGGTCCGGGAAAGAGACTCTAGGAAGAAAAACGTGATGATTTTTGGCCTTGCAGATCCTCCTATAAATACTGAAAACCCTCAAAGCACGTCCGCAAACTCCACACCCTCTAATGATAATACACCTGTCCAACACCCTCTTAAAGTCAGAGTCATAGATATCCTTACATCCATAACTCATTGCTCAATTTCGGTAATTAACGCTTACCGTGTGGGTGCACGTTCGCAGATAGACAGACCGAGACCAGTAAAGGTTTTGTTACATTCGGAGGAAGAAGCAAAATCAATCCTAAAACAATTTGCAGTATTAAGGAGAACAAACTCTATCCCAGTGAAGGTAATAGGAATACAATTAAAAACAGATATGACGAAGCATCAGCAACAGGAGTTGAAACAAGCCCTGGATACACTAAAAGCACGCAAGGAGAAAGGGGAGGCAGATCTACGTTTAGTATGGTCTCAAGACCAACCAAAAATAATCAACACAGCAAAGAAGATGGAAGGTGCAGGCAAGCAGTAAAATGATATATTTTTTTTTATTTATTTTTTTATTTATTTTTTATTTATTTTTATTATTGCAATAACCGAAACATGGCTCAGATCACATATTAGTTCAGCTGAATATTTTAATGACCACCATTTTACATGTTATAGAAATGATCGGACTAGGGGTATGGGGGGTGGAGTCTTACTAGCTATCAACAATAAATTCAAGTCGCTAGAATTAAATATAAATGATATATTAAACAAGTTCGTCTCGGTAAATGTAGTGGCTATACAAGTTTTCTCACCAGCTGGTTCTTTTAGTCTTCTAAACATATACATTCCGCCGGATCTAACTCTCAGTCATTTCGCAGAAGTTATACAAAGGTTGGAAGATGTGTTGATACCTTGCAACAATCCAATTTTGATTTTGGGTGACTTTAATACAAGGAACTTTTGTTTGGTTCAAGATGGTCTCATACGCGACCGTAAAGCATCCCTTTTTAACTCATTAATTACTAACCTTGAACTATTTCAATTTAATAGAATTTCAAATAAAGATAGCCTATGTTTAGATTTAGTATTCACGAACCTTTCGGAGTGCAATGTTCAGCACGTTGAGCCGATGGTACCTGAGGATCTATATCACCCTGCGTTAGGTATTATCCTTAATATAAACAAAGTAAATGAGCAACCGGTCAATTTTTGTTATGAAAATATATCAAAAGTGCGGTATAATTATAGAATAGCCGATAGAGCAATTATTATCACAAAGATGTGGGAGATAGGATGGGATGATTTATATAAAATAAATAATGTTGAAGAGGCGTGCGAACTCCTATATTCTAAGATGTTCTTAGTTATTGACCAAGTGGTACCTAAATTTAATAATAACGAAAAACAGAGTCGATTTCCGAAATGGTACTCAAAACAGCTAATTGCTAAACTTAAAATCAAAGAGAAGTTACGACAAAAAAATAAAGATAACGTTTCAATATCATTGAATAATTATTTTACATCACTTAGATCCGAAATAAAGAAATTGATAGACAGAGACTATAATTTGTACACAACAGAGTGCGAAAAAGCGCTTGAAAAAGACCCCAAGAAATTCTGGTCCTACGTAGGAGACTTGAAAAAGGAATCTAGGATTCCAGGTATTATGCAGTATAACGGAAATGCGTTAAAGGATCCTGTAGAAATTGTCGACTCATTTGCCACTTATTTTAACAGCGTGTATGAACCTGCTAAGCAATCAAGGCTTTTGATATCTAACTTAAATAGTAATTATATGGGTTGTAAGTTAAAAATTGGGGAACTCGAAATCGAAACAGCTATGAAATTATTACCGAACAAACTTACTTCAGGTACGGATTTAGTTCCGAGTTTTCTAGTAAAAGACTGTGCGGGATCTCTGGCAAAGCCACTTTGCTTTATATACAACTTGATACTTGAAAGAGGTACCTATCCTACAGTCTGGAAAGAGGCCAGAGTTTGTCCTGTTTTTAAAGCAGGAAATAAAAACAAGATAAAGGATTATAGACCAATATCAATTTTAAATAATTTTTCAAAAGTCCTTGAATCTTGCTTAGCGGGCTTTATAAAAGCATCTATAAGAGCGCACATAACAGAATGTCAACATGGATTTGTTTCTGGTCGATCAACAATCACTAACCTATTTGTATTCACACAATTCGTAGCTAACTCTATTGCAAATGGCAACCAGGTAGATGTAATATACCTAGACATTGCGAAGTGCTTTGATAAATTAGGTCATCACATTATATTGGAGAAACTACAATCTATGGACCTTTCTGGAAATTTGATCATTCTTATTCAGAATTTCCTGCTAAATCGCAAACATTATGTACAAATTGAAAGCTGTAGCTCGCATGCATTTACACCCTCATCTGGAGTGCCACAAGGGTCTAATTTAGGGACAGTTATCTTTACAATATTTTTTAATGATGCCGGCTACTCTTCTAAAATAAATAAGATCTTATTTGCAGATGATAGTAAAGTGTACATGGAAATAACCTGTGTTAGAGACTGTATAACGCTACATGTAGGGCTGATGGAGTTTCTCCAATGGTGTAGAGAAATGGGTCTATCTATGAATATTAATAAGTGTCAGATTTTGACTTTTACAAAGAAAATTGTACCAATTTATTTTTCATATGAACTCGAAGGAACAGAATTAAAAAGAGTCTATTCAGCGAATGATCTCGGCCTTTTATATGACCCTCAACTATCGTTTAAAGAGCATATTGACTGTATTACGAGATCTGCTAATAAAATGCTAGGGTTCATTCTGCGCTCATGTAAAAATCTACGAAGCACAAAGACTCTGACAGTCCTATTTAATGCTTACGTGCGCTCGAAGTTAGAATACGCATCCGTGATATGGAGTCCACATACTCAATTAGCAAAGGAAGGATTGGAGAAGATACAGAAGAGATTTCTAAAATTTTTAGTGTTAAAAAATGACGGTGTTTATCCCGCCAGAGGAAGTGACTATACGCAACTCTATGAAAGGTTTGACATAATTACAATTCAAGAAAGACATTTATTACTTTCACTAGGATTTGTTTTTGAAGTATTAAATAGAATGATCGAATGCCCTGACATTTTGGAATCAATCCCTCTTAATGTACCTCAAAAAAACAGCAGAAATAATTTTCTTCTGTATCTTCCACCAACTTCAAATAATACATTGTACTACTCGCCGATCTACAAACTATGTAGAAACCTGAACGATTTATACTCTATAGCGGTTAACACCGATATATTCGACATGTCTCTAAATACATTTATACAAAAAGCAAGACCGCATACAAAAAAAATTATAATCAATCAAAATAAGCAGGAATAATTAATATTGTAAATGCGAATTATTAATATAAGTATACTTACGGATTAGTCTAGACTCACATAAATAAGGATCCTGTATGTACAATTTAATACAACCCTGTAAGTGGTTTTTGTAAACTGTTGGGTTGTCGCAATAAAATCAAATCAAATCAAATCATAATTGATTAAACAATTTATTATTACTTTAAATAATATTATCTTTGAATAATGCTAGAAAGTTGCGGTTTTTTTCTTAAATACTCAACTTTTTGTCCACTTTTCCTTAGAGCGAAGTAAAAATTAATAAAATTTAACAAAAGTGATTGTTTGAACAATTCATAATTTTTTATACCTATCTTCTGTTAGATAAATTCTAGAAAGTTGCGGTTTTTTTACTTAAATTATTACCGGTTTAAATACACGGTTTAAATTTTTTACTCTGCTTTAGTTTTTAGTTATGAACAATTGACAAATAAACAATAGAGAGAAACATTTTTTAAGTCATCTCTTTCTTTTTATGGGAATACATTTTTGTGAAATAAAACACATATTTGAAATATTTTTCAAATATTCTATATGGATCATATTAAATGTAAATTTCCCTTGAAGTAGTTCCGAACTAAAAAGCCGGAGAAAAGCTAAAAATTTCAGAAAAATCCGCAACTTTCTACCATTGCTCTATGAGAAGATAGTTATAAACCATAATTATAAACAATAATAATTTGGTTAAACAATTATATTGGTTAAATTTAATTAATTAATACCACACTATGAGTGAAAAGTAGACAACAAATTGAAAATGTCTGATAAAAGCTCAACTTTTTAACATTATTCAAAGAGAATATTATTGAAAATAATAATAAATCGTTTAAAATGTTATGCTTGTTAGATTTCTACCTCTATTCTAAGAGAGAATTTCTAAGAACAATAATAAATTGTTTAAACAATTTATCTACACATCTAATTATAGGTAGAAAGTAGTATTTTATCTATCAGAAACAATTTGTATTTAAAAAACGCCAAAAAAATCATAATGTATACCATTAAGCCATTTCCCTTTCGGGGTAGGCGTGACACTACCCGATTCGGGTAGGGTTTCTAGGTTGATAACTTGTAGTAAATAACTACAAGTGTGGGCTCACCACACCCACGATGTGCCAACAGCACTCAGTTTTCTCGAATGGTCACCCATCCAAGTGCTAACCGCGCCCAACGCTGCTTAACTTCAGTGATCTGACGAGAACTGGTTTTTTCAGCGTGGTATGGCTGTTGGCCAAAAACTGAGAGCCAAAAACTCGCAAAACCCAAGTTTTTACATACGGGTTTTTTTTTGGGACTTTATAAAACAGACTTATGGGGTGATATTTGAAAAGAAATCATTCACTTGAATTCAATAGCTAATTGTCAAGCAAAATGTTGAGTTTCAACTCGATTCATCCAATATTGACAATTCTGAATAAAATTTACAAAAATGTCTTTTTTTTCTCATGAGAAATACCTGTTGAACTTTATGGGGCATGCGGAACTGAAAAATTGGGTTAATTTATGAAATGAAATAGTTTAAAAAATGTTTAATTGTATAATTTGTATTGATTTACTGTAAAATCATCATCTACAGTGGGGTGGGTCGAAAATAAATACTTTTGGAATTCGAAATTGCTACAACGCGGAAAAGTAGCGTAATGGGGTCCTAAAAAAATATAATTAATTTGGAATCGATCGACATGCAGCTTGGTTACCCGCGCTCGAAAAAAAATGTTTCAAATATTTCTTGTTTACAGAGTTTTTAAATTTTATTGAGTTTCAATTTTTTTTACATACCTGGAGGTCAAAAAAGTCTTCTCAATTTTTTTCGGATTTTAATCTATCATTTTCTGAGAGATGATTCCTATTTAATTTACTATTGTTTTCGGAAATTTTTTTTAACGCGTTTGCAAATAGGAGGAGAATTATTTTAGGTACATGAGAACTTTTTAGTGACAAAAATGCATTAGAAAAAAATCCCGAGGACCCAGGAATCGATATTGGCAATACGGCGAATTTTTGAAATTTTGATTTTGGTATTTCGTGAACTTATCTTCATAACTTGTAGTTTAAACTATTTTGTGAGCATGTGTGGGTTTTTTGAACATAGAAATACGCTAGAAAAAAAATCGACAAGACGCAGGAATCGAAATTGGAATGGCAGCACATTTTCTTATTTCGGAATTTTTGTATCTAGCAGAATAATTTTTTTTATTTATAAGTTTAACATTTTTTAAATTGCATGAAAAAAGAAAGAATTGGGTGAAATTGCTTGCACAAAGAACGATACCTTCTTTCAGTTCGAAAAAGTATTGCATCTAAGGAAATCAGGTTCACAGGTAACTTTTTAAATTCAATAAACACCGATTCAGCATTTTTAAAAGTTGCTGTTTTCAATTTAGATCGCACCTGTTGGATCTCGCGCTTCGCGCTCGATTGGGTATTCATCTCGCGCTTCGCGCTCGATAATGCATTCACCTCGCGCTGCGCGCTCGGACACATTTGTCGTCTAGGTTTTCACACTTCGTGTGTCATCGTTATGACCTGCTTTTGGTTTAATTATGTCAGTTTTACATAAAAAGAAGAACTAATTTACTTAAAGTTCTATCGACCTTAAGGAACACATTCTCATCACGACACTCGCGCTTC
>CAKNYM010051422.1:8798-30394 GCA_932195095.1 Andricus curvator | reverse complement strand
CTGTTTTCGTAAAGTTGAAGTGCAATTGGGGGTATTTTGATCTTACAGAAGGTGTGTCGAAAGTTTCTAAGGCTACCTGTGATTGGTACAGAGAAAGGTCGTCGATTCCTATTGGTACAAGTTCGGCAAAACCCAAAAACAATGTGTTAAGCTAGTGGCCCTGCTTGGGCTAGTCAGACAATCGGTGCCGTAAATTTAGTTTAGAGATGGTCGAAGACTAAATCCTTAAGATGCGTGATAGAAGCACGTCTGAGCAATAAAGGCATCAAACTCAAAATTAGAAACCCTCTTGCGAACCTGGTCGAGGATTAAAGTTATAAAAGTGAAAATCTAGAAACGGTTTGAAAGATGCTGACAATTTTAAACATCTGCTTAAAAAGTACTTAAGTATATTCTAAGGTGGTCTATGCGCTTTACGCAGTTACAAAAACAATAAACCTGACGAAGCGAAATTAAAGAATATGAAAGTAAAGACGGTTCAATATCGCCTGAGTTATTTAGACGCAAATCAAAAATAATTTATTATAAAAAATTAATAAAATTAATTGTTACGACGTAACAGAAGGTAAGTCCACAAAATACCAAAATCAAAATTTTAAAAATTCGCTGTATTGCCAATTTCAAATCCTGGGTCTTGGGGACTTTATTTCTAATTCATTTTCGTCACTGTAAAGTTTTCATGTACCTCAAATAATTCTCCTTCTATTTGCAAAAGTGTTAAAAAAAATTTCCGAAAACAATGGTAAATTAAATAGGAATTATATCGATAGATTAAAATCTGAAAAAAATTGAGAAGACTTTTTTGACCTCCAGGTATGTAAAAAAAACATTGAAACTCAATAAAATGTTAAAACTCTGCAAACAAGAAATTTTTTTAATCTTTTTTTCGAGCGCTGGTAACCAAGCTGCATGTCGATAGATTCCAAATTAATTATACTTTTTGAGGACCCCAATACGCTACTTTTTCGCGTTGTAGCAATTTCGAATTCCAAAAGTATTTATTATCGACCCCCCCTAATCTACAGCCAGAACCCATTATTTTTGGATATTACTTTTTGCAAATTTTTCTAAACAATGTTCAAATATAATTAAATCTAATTAAAATTATTCGTTCCGATCCGTTCTAGCATTTTTCTATTTCCCGAAAAATTCCCGACAGTGTTGAAATTACCCGAAAAACGGGAAATTTTTCAGCCTGATACTGTTGTGGAACCTCTAAATATCAAGTCAAGTTGACCTTGCCTTCGAAATCATTAATAATAAACTCAATAATAATTGGCTAATATGTTTTTAGAAGCTCATAAATAAGTTGTGGACTTCCTATAAAATTTTTTTTGCCTGTTTTCCTTCCAAGAATATGACGTTGTGGCGTTCGTGAAATATAAATTGATGATAAGAAAAGGAATGTATGTACAAAATCAACGGGAACTTCGATGCTAATAGAATTAAGTCGTTAAGTCCTGTTTACGAATGCGCATTCCGCGATAAGAAAATCGCGACTTATTTATTGTTTGGAACAAAGCCGTTCTAACGAAAGCGATAGGGTGTTTAAAATGCAAAAAGGGACATCACGATCACGATCAGGTGCAGCCTTTACCGATATCCCAGTATGCTACCTGTATTTTTCACCTCGGCAGTAAATCCCAAGATTCTTCGATAAGTCAATTATTTTCCCATTTTATTCAATTAAATTGAGCTAGTCTGGTGGAAAAATTTTTACAGGAAAGTACAAAAAACTAAAACTATTTTTACAGGAATCTACAAATAAATAAAGTAAATTACAATCAAAATTACAGGGACCGAATCCTTTTCAAATCAGGCAGGTTCTACACTTGAAGTCGCAGAATCTTTCGGGGACAAACTATGTTGTTTTTTAGAGGAAATAAGGCAATACGTATTTTTGCGACTTGTGAAAAAAAAATTTGTTACCAAGTTATGCGTATTTCAATTTTTTGCTTCGTTTGTAAAAAAAATCCCATAGTTTTCTTTGAACTTATATAACGTTTGACCTATTTGAGATATTATATTCAAAATCCGCGAGAAAATTAAACAAATGTTCAAAATTAATAAAATGGCGGCGGTTTTTCTGAAAATATTAAAAGTCGATTTTCTCAAAAAACCCACACTTATATTATTTGACATTTTTTTTTTAATTTGAACTTGTAATACTTGTACTTCACCACTCTCCCCTCTCATAGATTCTAGCTAAGGGTAGTCTGCGACGCCTACACAAGGCCCTCGGGGCCTCAGTAGTCCTTGCGCCCTGTCTACGAACAGGTCACTCTGTATAGCTTTCGGTCAAATAAACAAACGTATCTTATATTCAAGCTAAAAAGAGTGTAATTTACTAGACCGTCACATAATTTTGGCGATCCTGGCCACGATCCCTTTGATCGATACGACGTTCTTCGGGGATAATAAAGAATCTGTGCAGTTAATTCATTTAAGTGAAGTTTTGTGAATTGTGGAATTATAGTCCCATATTTGTGAAAACCTACGAGGTTTTTAAAGATAGCGCAAGTGAACTACCAGGGCATATAAAGATTATCATTAAACGATTAATCTTTAGCCAAAAGAGATCACGCTAATAGTACAAATCAAGTGAACGTACTAGTGACTCTTAAGAAAGGAGCGACGTCACTCTTCAAGGGAGACACCGCGGGAGGCAAAGAATTTCCCGATTTTCCGGCCAGCTGTCAGCCTACGGAGCTGCAGCATCCCGCCTGATCCTGCCAACGTCAGCCAGCCTACCATCGATTCTCAACTGCGCCAGCGTCTCTCAAACTCTTGTTGCGTAAGTTAGATGAAAATTGTAATTATTCGAAAATAGTAAGAAGCAATACGCGGCTTCTTCCTTCAACAAACGTTTACGTTTAGATTATAAAATCAAAAAAAAAAAAATATTTTTTTAAAAATAATTTGCGTCGTCATCCGAACGAACAAGTTTAGAATTTTACGATAGGAACACTACCTCACACTGGCGTTCTCAGCTTATAGAAAGAACTTAGTAGAATACTCGACGGAAGAATCAGAAACAAGTGAAGGATTTGTGGCCAATCTTAATCCCGATTCTAATCCTTTCCTCACGGCTCGGGAAATGTCTAGCGAAGATTTAGGGTCCGGTTCGCAGGAAGTACCCACAATGATGGATGACCCCATGAAATTTATTATCGATAAATTGATTAGTATGGAAACTTCCCAAAAGCAAATTCAAGATGCATTACGAATTTTAAATAGTGAAAATGCTCAGCGCGCACGAGAAATAGAATATATTGCTAAACAGGGGAATTTGCTGTTAACGGAAGATGAGAGCTCTGGTCACAACACTAGAGAAAAAAATACCTCATGCGAAATTGGGTATTCATCAAAACCCGAAACTCCGTCCCTTCCTCCGCAAGCAAGTAATTCACAAAAAGATCCCCCTTGCGAAAATCTCGATGCCAAAAAATTAGAAAATTCATCTCTTCCCCCACTTGAAAATAATCGAACGGAACGGGGTGAAAATCACAGGCAAAACGCACCAGCAGTATCCCAACATCCTCAGGAAAGCGTGCGAATAAATCGTGTTCAACGTCGAGAGTCTAGTAGCAGCTCTCCATCCCCGACTCGGCAAAGAAATTTCGCGAATTCTCAAGCGTCTCGTTTACAGGCAACATCCATTCCCGCGACAACGTCCATTCCTGCGAAGGATATCATCAGAACCGTCGAAGAATTGAGAGGACGTGATGATGTCGGTGTCGAGGACTTTATTAAGTCAGTTAAACGTGCAAAATTGAGATGTTCGCAACCGGATTTACTTTTGGATTTCATCATAGCCGAAAAAATTAAAGATCAAGCAAAACGCGCTATCCGCTTCAGCTCAATAGATGATTACGATCAGTTGTTCTCCGCTTTGAGACAAAATGTAGGTATAATAAGTTCAGTTGAGTTGAGTCGGTCAAAACTTGAATCCGTCAAGCAAACAGGCATGGAAACCGTTCAAAATTATAACATGCGGTTCCGACAACATTATAATGAACTCATTTACGCGGTCCAAAACGAACAATCGAACCCAACCTCGAGACGTTTAGCAATTCAAATAGAGGAGAAATCGGCAATAAAAAAATACATAATGAACTTGAAGGATGAAATCGGCGCACAAGTTCGTCCTCTGCGACCGAATACTTTGAACGAAGCACAGCAGGAAGCCCTAGAATCCGAGGTTTGGTATAGGGAAAAGCATCACAGTAGATACTCAAATGTTAGACCACCCGGTAACAAACCCCTGACAAAACCGACGTTTGCTCAACCTAGGTCAGCATTCCAACATGCCCCGTCCGCTTCAAAGTACCCAAGCATTGACAACCCTCCAAATCACTCTCTGCCTTTACAACAGAGACTTCAACTGTTTTGTAAAATCTGTAAAAGATCGGGACACAACGAATCCCAATGCTATAGCAAAGACCGAAATTTTCCGATAGGACACTCAACATCCCGCCCACCGAATCGTGTTCACAATTTACAGGTGGAGGGAGAACTCACAGAAAACGTTCTGGACTATCAAGAGGACCAACTGTCAACAGAGATAGAGTCTCCGCAATATCAGGAAGACTATTCTCAATTAGAGCAAACTTACATGGCACAAACAGAACGGGAAGACTTTTAGTGGACAGTGGATCCTCACTCAACCTAATCAAGGATGAGCTTGTTCATTCTAATCATCCACGTGAAAAATCTAGCAAAGTGTTCTTTATGGGAAATGACCAACACCGAACAAATGAAATAACAAAATTAAAATTTCAGGGAAAAGAGCATGTGTTCGTCATTGTACCAAATGATTTTCCACTACCCGAAGATGGAATCATCGGGGTTCCATTCATGTATAGTTATAAATTTAGCCTTTCAAACACTCATCTACAATTGAACAATTTTAAACATGAATTGCACGATCACGGGATATTTGTACCAAAAAGCTCGATTAAAATAATTACCATGCAAGTAGAAAAGAAACAAGGGCATATGCTAATTACAGATCATCCACATATTCCAGACTCAATCTACAGAATTCAGAACCATGAATTACGAATTCCGATTTCTAATCAAACAGAACAAATGATAACGCTTTCAACCACGGAAATTCAACCCAAGTACATATATGTTCAACCCGAAAGCGAAGAGAGGGTACATTATATTACGACAAAGGAATTAGCCAAGAGATTAGAACTTCTTAGAGCAAACACACGACTCTCGCATATTGAAGAAAAACACCGAGAAGGAATAAACAAAATTGTCCAAAGTTATCACGATATTTTTACCTTAGAAGGAGATCCTCTCCCATGCACAAATTTAGCAAAACACGAAATTATCTTAAAAGACCAGAGACCCATTAACATTCCTTCATATCGCCAACCAGAATGCCATAAAGCTGAAATTAATCGTCAAGTGAAAGAGATGCTGAACAAGCGAGTAATCTCTATGTCCAAATCACCTTTCAACTCACCATTGTGGGTCGTTCCGAAGAAAGCCGATGCTTCTGGAAAGAAAAAATGGCGCATTGTTATAGATTTCAGGAAGCTAAACGAAAGAACTGACCTAGACGCATACCCGCTACCAATAATTGATGATATACTCGACCACTTAGGAAAGGCGAAGTTCTTTTCAGCATTTGATTTAAGCTCCGGATTCCATCAGATACCTATGGATCCAGAATCAAAAAAATATACAGGCTTCAGTACACAGCAAGGTCATTTCGAATTCGAGAGATTGCCATTCGGTCTTAAGAATTCGCCGGCAACCTTCCAGAGGATGATGGACACAGCTCTTAGAGGTTTGGTAGGAAACATATGCTTTGTTTACCTTGACGACATCGTCGTTTTCGGATCAAGCCTCAAGGAACACAATGAGAACCTCGTCATACTCTTCGAAAGGCTGCGACAAACGGGATTGAAGTTGCAGCCTGATAAATGTGAGTATCTCAGACCAGAGTTGGAATATCTGGGTCACGTGATCACAGCAGAAGGGGTAAAACCGAATCCCAATAAGATTCAAGCGGTAAGGGACTTTAAAACACCCATAAATCCAAAACAGGTTAAATCGTTTCTGGGACTCGCCGGGTATTATCGAAAATTTATTAAGAACTTTTCCACGAGGGCTAAGCCACTCATTGACCTTACAAAAGAAAATCACCCTTTTCAATGGACATCAGCTTGCGAGAGAGCCTTCGGAGATCTAAAGAACTGCTTATGCTCATCGCCAGTGTTGAGATACCCTGATTACAAAAAGCAATTTGTTTTAACAACAGATGCTTCAAATGTAGGTCTCGGGGCCATCCTTTCTCAAGAAGGTCATCCCTGCTGTTACATTTCTAGGACACTCAATAAACCTGAAATGAATTACGACACAACACAAAAGGAACTGCTTGCTATAGTCTGGGCAGTCAAACGATTAAGGCAATACCTGTTAGGAAGAACGTTCATAATCCAAACAGATCATCAGGCCCTGAAATGGCTCTTTAATATTAAAGATCCAGCGTCTAAACTACTCAGATGGAGACTTCGCCTTGAAGGTTACCAATATGTAGTCGAATATATAAAAGGGAAAGAAAATACAGCCGCCGATGCATTGTCGCGTATGTATCCAACACGTGAAGGAGACGGTGAAGAAGGAAATGCAATAGAAGTTCCGGACATGAGCACCGAATACGAACCTTCTGAAACGGACAGCGAAAATGCTGAAGTGGAACCCATGCAGCTTAGATCCGCTGAACCCAAGGACGAAAAAGAAGTAGTTGAAGAATATAGGGCATGGAAAAGAAATCGATTCCCTAATAAAGTTAAGACAAAACCTGTCGCTAACGGAAAAAACTGGATAAAAGTGAGCAAACAGAATCTGTTTTCCCTTTTACGAATCCAACTCCCTGATTATCAAGAAGAAGACTGGATTAAACTGCTTTATAAGAAAATCAAGGATTTCACAAACCGCAAGAACTGGAAAATCTTCAAATTTCACATGGAAGACCCTCTAATAATAAACACTGAAAAAGTGCGGTTGCACGACATGCTCAACTTTCTTCTTCATAAAAAATTCCCAGAACATGCATTCTTTGTATGTGATCGACCAAACAAAGAGTTAACGAGAGAAGACAAACAAAACCTTCTGTCTGAAGCACATGGAAACATCGGATCAGGTCACTTTGGAGAAAACAAAACCATAAAGCGACTCAGGGAAATTATCTCTTGGGATAATATGGAGAATGAAGTCATCGACTTTATTAAGAAATGTGACATCTGTCAAAGAGAGAAATTGACACGTATTAGGCCGAAAATCGAAGCAGCAATTCCCGATGTGCCAGTGGCACCTAACGATGAAATTGCAATGGACATTTTTGGACCACTGCCTATAACACAATCTGGACACGAGTATATACTCTCTATCCAAGATGTATTAACAAAGTATCTCGTTCTAATACCGCTCAAAGAAACTAGCAGTGAGTCAATCATAACACAACTGATGGATCACTACATATACATATTTTCTTCTCCGAAACAGATTCTGACTGATCAAGGAGCAAACTTCGTATCAGAATTGGTCCAAAAATTTGAAAATCTATTTAGAATTAGACACATAAAAACTACAACCTTTCACCCTCAGGCGAATGGAGCATTAGAGAGAACCCATGCAACGGTGAAGGATTTGTTAAAAACCTTTATCGCCGATAATCAAACTGAATGGGACTTGAACCTCAACCTTACTTGTTTGGCTTATAATGTAGCAGTTCATGAAAGCACTGGGTTAACACCTTTCGAGATGACCTTCGGAAGAATAGCAAACTTGCCTTCGATTCTTGCCACCACCAGTTCTTTAAACCATCAAGAACTCTTGGATATGTGGAAGAAGCGGCATGAAGCCTATCTAGCAAAAGGAAAAGAATCAATCCAGAGGACACAGGAGAGATTAAAGAAATTACAGGATTCGAATATTGTCATCTTTAATCCTATTTTCGGTGCCGGAGATCTTGTACTTGTCCATAACGAAACTAAAAGAAACAAGTTAGACTCAGAATGGTTGGGTCCAGCAACAGTAGTACGGCGTTCCAGCCAAACTAATTACGAAATTCTTTTTGAAAATAAATATCTCATAATTCATGCAAATCGTCTGAAACCATACTATCAATAAACTCATGTTTTCAGAATGCGGACTGCCTGGGTCATCCTTTCACTCATCTCCTCCATTTCCTGCCTCGTAGTGACTCCACTCCATAATGTCACTATTTTTGCGGAAGATTTAGGCGACGCTAGGTTATACCACGAAAATTGGCACTTATATGTATCGGTCGACGTAGACAATGTTAATACTAGGTTTAATAACCTGATGGTACACTATGAATCAACAATTAACATGTGTTTAAATTGCACTGAACAATTTGAGTTGAGTATCATCAGCGGTAGGATGAAGCGACTAGGTATTCAGCGTAGCGTTTTATATAAGCTGTTAGGTGGAACACATAATAGAAAAAGAGGATTGATTAATGCAATAGGTAGCATATCTAAGACACTGTTCGGGACTTTGACAGAATCTGATTTGACGTATGTTGATCATGAATTAGACAAACTTTACTTAGAAAACAAACAGTTAGCTTCCAGTCTCCAAAACCAAACGCAGGTAATAAGAATGATTTCAAATTCTGGCTCTTATGATGGTGAATCACTTTTTGTACATAACCAAAAAAAACTCCGAGCGGTTAAATCAAATGAGCACTCGAATAAATGATAACACAAAAAATTTGTTTATTTCAAATCAGATAATAGTCATGACTTTGCTTATAGATGAGTTAAACGAAGATATCACACTGTTAATAAGTTCGATTAACGACGGTAAAAATGGCATAGTACATCCGCAAATTTTAACACCAACATTGCTCATAGAATCCCTTAAAAATTTTGAGGATAAATTTAACGTAAAGTATGCTTTGCCACTGAAAGAAGTAAATTATCAACATATTATCGACATATCTGAAATAAGCATTGGTTTGAATAACAGGAAATTGTTGTACTCAGTTAACATACCACTATTTGAAATTGACGAATATAAAATCCAACATTTAATCCCGATACCGAAGCAACATGGCAATCAATTCCTTATACCTGTCCCGAAGGAACAGTTCATTTTTTTGAATAATCCAAAAACCATGTACGTCCCTACTAGCGAAAAAGAAATATTCAAGTGCAAGCTACTCGAAAAAATCAAAATCTGTCAACGTTCTCATCCAACTTACTTGTTAGCCGATACACACAGTTGCGAAAACCAAATTATCCGTAATAGCATTAAGACACTAGATTTATCAACATGTGAAATATCCGTTCTCAAAATCGATTACTTAGTTTTTATTAGCTTAGCAGAAAGTCAAGGATATATTATAGTTCCTGAAGAATCTATCGACTTGACAACTAACTGCGAAGGAATAATTAAAGATATTAAAATTAACGAGGCATCACTTCTATCGACAGAGAGCAATTGTATTTTAACTACCGAAGG
The DNA here is from genome assembly GCA_932195095.1 of Andricus curvator. Lineage (NCBI taxonomy): Eukaryota > Metazoa > Arthropoda > Insecta > Hymenoptera > Cynipidae > Andricus > Andricus curvator. The sequence goes on along the minus strand of CAKNYM010051422.1, from coordinate 20,881 downwards.
TGCCATAGTTAAGTTGAAAAAAAGTAAAGAACTGAACAAACACGTCTATTATACAAAAAATATTTCTGTTCCGTATACCAGTAACGATCTAGATTTACTCAACGATAAACTACTACCAATCCAAAAACAGATTGATAATGAGCAATTACTGCAAGCAGGTAGAACATTAGATGATATTGATGATGTTTTAAATAGAGTCAGAAATGAACGGCGAACACGAACATGGACTGAAACCACCACAGAAATTCTTACGTACTTAGGTTATGTTGCGTTAGTAATAATAACCTTATTCTCCATGTATAAATGCGAATTCTGCGATCTGGTACAAAAATGTCTACCGAAAGTCTGTCTCAACCTATTTTGTACAACGAACAACATAAATAATAACGCAGCCCCAACGCCAACTATTGTTACCTACGTTCCGCAGGCTCCTCCTGCACATGAAATTGAAAATAGTGAGCCGTTAGTAGCACCTAAGGTCGTTAAATTGCGTTTTTCAGGAGCAAAACGAGTCTAACGAAGGGGGTGTAATACTTGTACTTCACCACTCTCCCCTCTCATAGATTCTAGCTAAGGGTAGTCTGCGACGCCTACACAAGGCCCTCGGGGCCTCAGTAGTCCTTGCGCCCTGTCTACGAACAGGTCACTCTGTATATCTTTCGGTCAAATAAACAAACGTATCTTATATTCAAGTTAAAAAGAGTGTAATTTACTAGACCGTCACAAACTATCCTAAGGAAAATACCTTGTGAGTTTTATGCAGGCTAAATAACTTTTGTGGCCAGGAGAATTTTTTTTCGTGAAATCGAATTTTCGCATTGTTCTGGCAAACAACAACAGATACGAAAAAATGTGAAGGAAATAATTAGCACAGTTAAAAAAGTTCTATAAAAAGTTTTTTTACTCAGTTATGATATCTTGTACCATTTGCGACAAAAATATGAAAAAGATATTCTATAAGTTTTATGCGGGCTGAACCAGTTTTCTGGCTAATTTTTGTATTTTTGTCGGAAATGGTACAAGATATCATGAATGGGTAAAGGAAGTTTTTGTAGAACTTTTTCAGCTGTGCCAATTATTTACTTCACATTTTTTCGTATCTGTTGTTGTTTGCAAGAAAAATGCGAAAATTCGATTTTATGAAAAAAAAATTCTCCTGGCCACAAAATTTATTTAGCTCACATAAAACTCACAAGGTATTTTCCTTATGATAGTTTTTAAAAAAATTGGCAAAAAATATAAGTGTGGGTTTTTTGAGAAAATCGACTCTTAATATTTTCAGAAAAACCGCCGTCATTTTGTTAATTTTAAACATTTGTTTAATTTCCTAGCGGATTTCGAAAGAAGGCGATAAACTCTACCAGAATCTGAATATAAATCTTAAATATCTCAAATAGGTCAAACGTTATATAAGTTTAAAGAAAAAATTGGGATTTTTTTACAAAGCAAAAAATTGAAACATGCATTACATTGTAAAATTTTTTTTTCACAAATCGCAAAAATACGTATTGCCTAATTTTCTCTAAAAACAACATAGTTTGTCCCCGAAAGATTCTGCGACTTCAAGTGTAGAACCTGCTTGATTTGAAATGGATACGGTCAGGAAAGTACAACTTTTTTCTATTATTGAGACGAATATCGTACATTTTTGTATTTTTTTGTACATTGTTGTATTTTATTATAATTTTAATTTTCTAAAAGAATTTCCAACAACTATACAACTGCAAGAATCTACAGGAATTTACATGTTCAGCAGCGAAAAAGTTGTTCTTTCTTGACCTAGGATGACAAATATTCAGAATATTGCAATGAGATAATTTTAAATGAAGATGTGTTCATGATCGCTATTACAAAAAAAAAGCTTTTATGTTTAAGCTTTAAAGGAATGGTAGAATATTAAAAGACAATAATGAATGAAAAAAAATAAAACCTTGCGTTTGAATTTTTTTTTCAAATGTATATAGCAATCGACTGGTCACCATATATGTTATTTAAAATGATGTAATTGCAATGTTCTCAATATTTGTCATCCTAGGTCAAAAAAGAACAAACGTTTGACTGCAAATAAAAATTGAACAATTGAGAAAGAATTGATCACGGTCATCGAAATTAAAAGATTCGAACTCTTGAAGATAAAAATTTTTTCACTTAAAGTTATAAAAACTGAACTTTCAATTGAAAATTGTTTAATTAAAAGCCGTTAAACTGCAAAATTTTAACTTTCATTCATTGTACAATTAAAAGATTTAATAAAAATAAAAATCCACGCTATCATTTTCACTGCTATGAATTGAAGAATAAATAAAAAAATTCATAAATTTTCAAAATTATATCATTTTAAGCAAATTTAAGCTAGAACCATTAATTTATACATTAAAATTTGTTTTGAAATTTGTTGAGAATTTATCTTTTTTCGTTGAAGATTCAACTATTTGGTTAAAAGTTGAACTACTTTGGTAATTCATAAGAAACAGTAAGATTCTACCCCCCCCCCCCCCAATAGTCTAACGCTATTTTTGGATGGCATCTGAATATATTCACGAAAAAAATCTAGTCGGCAAAAATTACGTAAGATAGCGGCAGGAGGGGGGGTCAAAACTTAGGGGCCCTAACAAAGGGAGGTTTATTCACGGCCCCTAATTAGCTATTGAGACAATTTTCCGGATGGCATACATATTATATTTCAGCTAATTAGCGATAAAAATTCAGAAATAGTGCTATTAGCGGACAATTGTGAGGAAATAGTGTATTTAATGTCATTTTTTTTTTAAATAGTAGCAAAATGGTTTCATCGCTCAAAAAAAGTGCCAAATAGTGTATTTCGTGTCATTTGTTTCTAAATAGTAGCAAAGTAGTTTCATCGTTTAAAAAAGTGTCACATAGTGTCTTTGGTGTCATTTTCTTGAAATAGTAGCAAAATAGTTTCATCGCGCAAAAAAGTGTCAAATAGTGCCAATAGAGTGGTAGTAGAGTGGTGAATCCGAGGCCTGTCATTAATAATAATAAATATTGAATTAAAAGAAGAATTCGAAATAATAAATTAAAAATTCAACAATTATTTTTTATTTGAACAAAATGTTTTTATGATTTTTGTCGCTTCACGCATCTAATTCTTGGTAATGATTACGTACTGCTTACAAAGTTTGCGTAAAGTCACGTTTATACGTGTTGCGTGCAACATTCACAATTGTAAACACGTTTATATACGCATTGCCTTACACAACTTTGCAGTTGTGTACCAGTTTATCGCAAATTTTATCGAGTTTCAGCAATATTATGATCCTGATCATCAGAAATCACATAACTGAAAATAAAATGTTCATAAATAAGGAAAAACGTCATCGTTCCTAAATATTAGTATACAATATATTTCCTGACAAAAACACATTTTTCAATTATTTGATATTATTCATGTGTATTATTTAAAAGTTATTATTATAAATAGTTCAGAAGTATTTGAATATATAATTTAATATGCTCACATGACTCATTAATTATTATTGAGTGAAATAAATGATGATTTATTTTTACAAATCAAGAACCCTGGCGAAAAAATTCTTACAGAAAAGTAAAAAAAAAATACTATTTTTACAGGAATCTACAAATAAATACAACAAATTACGATCAAATTACAGAAAATTACAACTTTCTTCTCTTATTCGGACGAATTTTGTACTTCCCTTGTATTTTTATTTGTATATTACTGTATATTATTGTGGTTTTAATTTCCTTCAAGAATTTGCCAAAAATTGCAACTACAAGAATCTATAGGAATTTACAGGTTTTTCAACCAAGAAGTTGTTCTCTTTCGGCATAACCTGACGAAAAAGACTTTTAGAAGAATGTATAACTTTTTTACAACTGCAATTTTTTGTTAAAACATGTACTTTTTTGTAAAAAAATGTACACAATTTAACTTATTATTAATATTTTTTTACTTTGTTGTAAAAGTCTACAAGGTATTACTAAAAACGTAAATTATTACGTAAATTATTGTAGGAAATGACAAATCTTTACAAAAAAATACAAGATTTCACAAAAGTTAAGATATGGGGAAACTGTACTTAAAACTATGTTGTTAGCACTGGTAGTTTATTGTAGAAATGTACAAATTTAAACAAAAAATATACTATTTTACAAGCAATATAAAACTACAGTCCTTGAAAAATATTAAACTTTCACCGAGAACTTTTGCTATTATAATGAATCACAGATTAAGCAGCAATTTCAGTAATGCAACATTTTTTACATTAAAATTGTACGTACATAGATATCCACGTAGTTTTAAATCAGAGATGTTATTTATTTTTCAAAATAATTTCATGTAAATTATTTCAGACAGGGAAATGCATTTTAATGAAAAAAACCTTATTTAAAAGTGTGTATAACTTTATTTCGCAAGATATTAACATTCAGTGACACACTCGTCACTGTTGCATTAATAATAATAATAATAGCTATGGATTTTAATAAATTATATCAATTGTTAGAAACACATCTGACTTAATTTCCGTATCGGATCAAGAGTGGTTATCTTTAAAATAATATCAATCTTATTAAAAATCCAAAATTTTGAAGATTTCAATATGAAAGTTTTAAAATGTTCTTAAGATTGCTGAGAAAATTTGAAATGATTTTTTATATTTAAAAAGTTTCGATTAATAAATAACAATTGAATAGTTCAATATTTCATTTATAGATTATTAATTAATTAGTTTAAGATATATTTAGAATTTTTTAAAAGATTCCTGAATAATTGAAAACTTGAAAAGATTTAAAAATATTTAAAACGAAATTTAGATTTTTGAAGATTTCGAACACAAAATTTAGAAGCTTAGAAGCATTTTTGAAGGTTTGAAAATAATAAAAAAATGTTATCAAAGTTCATAGAGAAACTAAAAATGATTATTTCTTTGGAAAAAATTAATGTTAAAAAAATTTTCAAAAAGATGTCCAAAGTTTTCAAAAAAGAATCTAGAAGATTTTAAGACAAATTTTTCAATCCTGCAAGAATTTCTAAAAATTGTAGGAAAAATTCGAGCTCCATGATAATAACAAAATTTTTATTAGTTTCGTGGAAAATTTTTTAATTTTTTGTTTTAAACAATTTTTTAGGAGAATATTTAAAAAGATTTTTTAACAAATTTCGATGTATAAATTAAAGTTCTTAGCTTTAAATTGATTAAAATGATATAATATTCAAAATTTATAACTTTTTTTATTCATTCTTCAATTTATAGTATTGAAATTGATAGCGTGGGTTTCTTTTTTGTTCAATCTTCGAACTGTACAATGTATAAAAGTTAAAATATTTACATTTTACAGTTTAACGGGTTCTAATCACAAAATTTTCAATTGAAAAGTGTTAAAAGTTTCCATTTTACACACGTAAATTATTGAGCGTTTGAACTGAAAAATGTTAAGCTTTTATTTTAATAGTTTCAAATTCAAAAGTATTCCACTTTAAGCGTTTTAATTTATGGTTTAGTTTTTATAAGTTCAAATGAAAACATTTTTATCTTCAAGAGTTCGAATCTTTTAATTTCAATGGCCGTGATCAATTCTTTCTCAATTGTTCAACTTTTATTTGCAGTCTAAAAGTTTCTCTTTTTCGGCCTAGGATGACAAATGTTGAGAACACTGCAATGACATAATTTTAAATAACATGTATCTGATGTCCAATCGATTACTATATATTGGGAGAAAAAAACTTTAAACGTAAGTTTTTTTATTGTTTAATAAAGATTATTAATTATTGTCTTTTGATATTCTACAGTTCCTTTAAAGTTTAAATATAGAAGCTTTTTTTGTAATAGCGTCATTCTAGGTCGAAAAAGAACAACTTTTTTACTCAAAAACCTGTAAATTCCTTTAGATTCTTGTAATTGCAAATTCTTGAACTTGTACTTATTTGTAAATCATGATAGGAAATTAAAACTATAATGAAAGACAACAATGTACAAAAAAATACAAAAAAAGTACAACATTCTTCCGAATAATAGAAAAAAGTTGTACTTTCCTGTAATTTTTGTTTCTGTAATTTATTGTATTTATTTAAAGGTTGCTGCGAAAATGGTTTTAATTTGTTGTAATTTTTTGTAATAGTATATTGTGCATCGAGTCGAATCGCCGTCTCCCACTAGGTTCACATAATACTTTGTCCAACACTCGCATTTCCATCGCGGGTGTTGGACAATAGTATATTGTGCGACGAGTGGGGAAAATGGTCGATTGTGAACGAGCATTCATTTGACGCGCGAGTGACACATACTATTTTTTCCAACACCTACGCGAAAAATACGACTTTTTTCGTCTGAAAATAGCAAGACGAGGACGACTCATGGATATACAATATACATTGACTCTCCTGTAAAGCGCCCATCTGAGTTGTAGATGGCGCCACGTGACGACTCATTCAATCACACATTCACGACAGAGCGTCACTTTCTCCCCCTGTTCCACGAACTTTTTCCCACTTCTTAAGAAACTTTTCCTCACTAGTGGAAAAAACATGCTTTTTTCAACGCTGACGTCAACGATTGAGGAATCGCTCACTTTTTTCACTATTTTCAGACGAAAAAAGTCGTCTTTTTCGCAGAGGTGTTGGACAAAAATTATTTTTAGTTTTTCTAGGGAATTTATTAAAAAATTTTCATTCAGTTGAAACCTCTCAAAACGCTTAAAAAGCTTCTAAATTTTTGTTCGAAATCTTTGAAAATCTATTTTTCAAAACTTCTAAATATATCTTGAACTCCCTCGATTTTTTTCAAATTAATAATTGTTCAATTGTAATTTAATTATCAACTTTGTAAATATTCTCTCAAAATTAGTTTTTCAACATAAATAATCATTAAAAATTTTCCCAGCAATCACAAGAAATTTTTGTTATATTCTTAAAACCGTTAAAGATCCATAGAAAGCTTCAACATTTTTTTCCGAAATCTTCAAAAATCTACATTTAGTTTTTCATTTTTTGAAATCTTTTCATGTTTTCAATTAAGTTTGGATCTTTTCAAAACATCTAAATATCTCTTAAACTAACTCAAATTTTTTCCAAAATGAAACTATGCATCCTATCGAAAAGTGATCAATCCCAAAATTTGTAGACCTTTTTTATATGCACAATTTTTGTTTCTTCATATTTTTTTATATCTAGCATAATTTGACCGCAAAATGGAATTTTTTATTTTTCATTATTTGTTTGTGCGATTAAACTTTAAATTATTGATTTTCGTATAAATTCGAAAATTTATTATGCCAGTATTGTAGGGTTTCCAAGAAGCAACTTTTTTCTCTCTCTGACTTTTTTCATATCGTGCGTTTTTTGGCTTAAAATGTTCATTTTCGTTTGTTTTTTGGAATATTGTAAATGCTATAACTCCAGTAATTTTTGTTTCATCAAAAAAAGTCAGTCGGATAAATTGTTCGTCTTCTTGAGTACTTCGAATATCTGTCCATAGAATTTTTTAATAATGAAAAAAGCGGTTTCAACCATTTTGAAAATGCTCTCACTTTTTGAATTTTTATCCAAAATGGCTGGCTAACAAACCTAGCTTTTATTTTAGGACACTTGATAAGTATACCAAAGGCTAATCCGATCTGTCAATTCTTTCGAAAGTTATCGTGCCAAAAAACTAAAAATCTACACACACATTCGTGAAAACCTGTTTTTTGGGTTGAGAGGGTCTCAAAACGTGGATATTTGACAAAAATGGGGGGGGGGGTCAAATTTTACAAAAATCTAATACCTTCTCTGATGAGAATGTAAAAAAGGAATACTAATTCAGGTGTCTTGGGTAGCAATGAACTAAATTGTATTTTATAAGACGTGGCTAAAAATATTTGAAATAATTACGTAACATAGGCTTGAGGGAGGAGAGAGGGTGTCTGAACTGTTTTGTTACGACTTATCACATGTAGGAGGGAAAGGGTAAAAAATTGGCAAAAAAATGTGTTACGAAATTTATAGGTAGCACCTATTACGGGTGGATGTTTATTATGGGTATTTATATTAAATTTATTTTTTTGAAATATGTGGTCCAAATCATGCCAGCTCCTGGCAAGTCACATTGCGGCACCTTTCACTCGGAAAAATTTGAATTCCGAGAAAAATTGCCAAAAGTGCGGCAATTCACATATACGGTACCCTCATTCGGCAGACATTTGAAGTCCACAAAAAATTAGCAGAAAGTAGTGGAGTGACTTAAATTATTTATGTGGCCAATCACAAATCTGACTTTCCGGGAGTTGGTATGACTCAACCCTGAAATATGTCTGATTTTTTCTCAGAGATTAGATATTTTTCAATTTTCAAGAATATTGTATACAAAGTTTAGTATTCCTATCCTAAATCTCCTAGTGATAAATAGCTTCTATTTTTAATTTTAGAATTCAAATGTTGAAACCTTCTATTTTTAAATTGATAATCTAAATTCTTTCATTTGCAATGCCTTTACTAGTCAACTTTAACAGTAAAGAACGTATTTTTCAATTTTAATTCAAATACTTATTTTTGTTCTTGAAAATTATTAATAAAGAAAGTGAAGCAAAGAATGATTAAATTTCTCTTGACATTCGTTTAAATCGTGACATGACAGTTATCATAATTTTGCAAAAGTGTTAAAAACCTCGGGGGCGTGATAATGGACATTAATTTTATATAAAGACTTATTTCATCGAGAGACTTCAAGAAGCTGCTATTATAAAAATATGAATAGCACCAAGGCTGTCATTTTCACAATGTCACATTTGCTCATCCTGGAAAAAACAACAAATGTCTTTTAAATGTTAACTTGACTACGATTAAAGTACCAATTCGTCTTCTCACCAAGAGTCACTCTCGGAAAAATAATTTACCATCCCCATAAAACCATCCCAAGAAGAATAATGGATAAAAATCGCTTCATAAAATGTACTAATGTCGTTGTAAATAACATTTCATGTTGATCTTACATGCTTTTCCGAAGATGTGGAAAGATATTTTACCCTCGATTTAATATGTCTCCGGAATTCCAAGCAGAATTATTAACTCGGATGTAGTATTTCAGAAACTATAAATTTATCAGATCCATCTATTTCTCTTTTTAATCAATTATTAAAAAAAAAAGTTAAAAAAGTTAACTTTGTGTAAGAACATTAAACAAATTTAATTTTCTCTATAATAGAAATAATAAGTGGCGCCAGTTTTTTATGGTTCGCGATAGTTCGTTTCAAGGCCCGCGAAATCGTAAAAGAACCCTCTTAAAGTTGATGATCATCAAAAGTTTATAACTAAGGTGAAATAAAACGTACCTCTTATTTCAAGAGTGCGCGAGCTATCAGTGTTATTTTTAAGTAGAGGAGCGCATGTCTCATTTTCTAGAAAGAGTTATTTTTGTTTGGCGTGATGTATAATTGGTTTCTTTCATTCACTCCAGATGACCTGCGTTCAAAATACCTTTTCTGCTTTCTAACAAAAGTTTCTTCATTTTTTTTAACTAACTGTAAATTAACCCTTTGTTTCGTGGTTTGAAGCTCTTGACATTCCTTCGTTCCCTTTATTTTTATTGTCTTTGCTTTATGATTATTTGCTCGCCGTTAGCGGGTACATAAATCGTGTTTTAAGAAATTCAAGATATTTTCTTCGGGCGGCAAATTTCTATTTGTGTTAACTTATATTCATATTTTTCGAAATTCAGATTGTTGAATTTGTATAATATATAGGTTATCAATTAAAATTGTCCCATTGGGATCTTGTTAAGATTCTGCATAAAGTCCTACTAAAGTACCAAGTATGAGACAAATCAGTAGTAAAGAACTGATTTTTCTTAAAACTGTTTACATGTCCAAATTGAAGCAAAAGTACTAGCAGCGTTCCAGTTTATCATTTGTTTACAGTAACGCTGAAGTAGGAATAAAGTACTACAATTCTTCAAAATTCGTCTTGTTCCAGCAGGAATTTTGTAGGACAAATGTTAATACTTTTAGGTAGTTCCACTTAATTTTTATTGACATTGTTACGATTTCGAATTTATGTTTTAAAAAAGTTCAATAACAGTCCTGTCGTGCAATTTTTTGTTTGTTGAAATTTTTTTCATGTCCCAAAAGTACTAGTAACATAGAACTAAAATACCAAAAAACTTTAAAGTCAGTTCTGTATCAGCAGCGGTTTTCAAGATAAATTTACTAGAAAATTTGGCAGGATATATGTTGCCACAAAATAATGCTAAAATAGGATAAAAAAACAAAAAATTTTAAAAGACGTCCTGCTGATGAAACAATTCTTCAGGACAATAATACTAACGAAAGTCCCATTTGATCAAAATTTGCACAATTCTAAATTTTATTCATGTCCCAAAGAAGTTAAAAAACAGTCTCGCTATGGAAAAACATTGTTGAGAGAAAAGTACTCACAAATGTCCATTTTGTTTTCCTGTTCTTTTACAAGTACTCAAACAACTTATGTCTTCAAAAAATTCTATCGAAATAAAACGGGGTTTGAAGTCTCTTGGTCCTAGTTCAGTAGTACTTTTTTAGAATATAAAAAAATGTTAAGGAAAGTTCGTAGGACTTGAATTGGTATCTTATTCGGATATGATTGGCCCTTTTTACATTTTCATCATAATGTGAAGGTTTTATGTGAAAACTGACTCGTGGTTGTCGACGTCGTTGTCGTCTGTATATCGGATTAGGTTGCAATTCGGCAAACAGTTATAGGGACCACAAAGAAAGACCGAGTTTCTTATCCAGCATTTTTTGAACAAATGTTCTGGTTTTAACCACACAAAAAAATGAAGAATCAAAATTTCAATTTGGCGGACAAACTATGCAAGATACGCCAAAATATGAAATAACAAAAATTGTGCGGTGGTTAGTTTTACTGATAGTATGCCTTCCTTATATTAACAGAAATTTTTTTCAAATATTGCAAAAAAGGTGGGGTTTCGCAGAAACTGCTAAAAGAAGACACACTATTAGTTTTATGCAAGCTAAAGCATTTTTTAAGCCAGAAGAATGCTTTTTTTGAAAATACCATTTTTTAATATTCCTCGGAAATGATGCCAGATATCACAATAGAGCAAAACATATTTTTTGTAGAACTTTTTTAGATATGCAAACACATTTGTAAACATTTGTTTCATCTTTCGTTGTTTCTGAGAAAAATGGGAAAATTTCATTTGATGAAAAAAATTATCCTGGGTACAAAAATGATTTACCCCACATAAAGCTTAAAGGATATCTTTCTTATATGCAGAAGGCCAAATAAAAAAACAATTGCAAAAATATAAGTATAGGTTTTTTTGAAAATCGACTTTTTATATTTTTAAACAAATGATCGCCAAGTTGTTAATCTTGATTGTTTTCAAACATTTCCAAAGGAATTCGTAAGAGGACGATAAAACTCGCTAGAATCAAAAAGAAAATTCAAATATCTAAATTAGGTTACAAATTATAGAATCAAAATTTATAATGTTTGAAAAATAGAAGTCAAAATTTGAATAATATTTGATAATAATATTATCCACGAAGTGATATTTGACCATTAATTGGCAAAAAAAAAGTAAATTGACTGTTCGCTTATTTCTTAGGTGGGCATTGATAAAACGAAAAATGATAAAAATCTTCTTGGATTTGGAAAACGCTTTTTAAATACGAAATTTATTTTATCATCTTCCCGGTTTGTCCATTTTTTGTATTTGCAAGTACTATCTAAACTTTGTAAACAAACTTTTTTAATTATAATATGAAAATTGTAAAAAATTAGATTAAGAAGTATGCAAATAATACAAATGTTCAACATAAATAATAGTTTTCAGTTTTTGGATGTAAAAAATGTCTATCCTAATGGGAAGCAGAAGATATTCGCCGATTTTTAAATATTTCCTGTTTTTTTCTTCTTGTCCAAAAGAACGTTCCCACACTATTACAGTTTTTCAGTGAAATGTTTGTTTTTTCTTCACTCTATGCCAATTTTCAGGAGGAAAAAAAATGTTCGATTGGAAGTCCAATATATGGGGATTCACTACTATAATGAAACTATGTCTTCTGATTGGTCCATAAACTACGGTACAAATCTAAGACTGGGGGGGGGGGGATAACTACGA
>CAKNYM010051421.1:276726-315878 GCA_932195095.1 Andricus curvator | reverse complement strand
AAGTGAGAAAATCGACCGACCGCGCTGATGCCATAATTTAGACTGAAAACGCAGGAAATCGCCTTTTTTTTATGTCAAGTGAACCGAAAAAATATAAATTTCTCATCAATACCAATTCCAGTTCCAATTTCAACCAATTAGTTGAATTTTCAAATAAAAAAGATAAATTTTTAATCAAATAATTACAATTTTTCAACCAGCAAGATGAATTTTTGTAGCAATAAGATTAATTTTCTACCAAAAGGTCATTTTCTAACAAAAAGTTAAGTTTTCATAAAAATAGTTTAATTTTCTACCAAATTGTTGAATCCTCGACCAAACCAGATTAATTGAGTATCAAAAATTGGCACTCTCAAAAATTTTCTACCAAAAAACACGACTTTCAAAAAAATTGTTGAATTTTAAAGCCAAAAGGATGAATTATCTACAAAACGGTTGAATGTCCAATCTGAAAATATGATTTTTCAACAAAAAAATTATTGTATACCAAAAAGTTGAATTTGTATGAAACTGGTTTAATTTTTGAATCAAATAGTTAAACCTAAACAAAAAATATGGATTTTCCAGCAAGAAGATTATTATTGTACCAAAAAATACGAGTTTTCAACAAAATACAATTATTTTCAACACAATTGTGGAATTTTAAATCCTAAAAGGACGAATATAAATAAAAATGAATAAAACTTCCAACCAAAAATGGAATAGTTACAATGTTAGTTAAAAAAATTATTCTTAACAAAAAAAAAACGAATTTTCAAGAAAATGCGTCAATTTTCAACAAAATTGTTGAATTTTAGAGCAAAAAGGATGAATTATTTAGGAAAAGGATTTAATTTTAAAAACAAAAAATATAATTTTGTGAGAAAAAAGTTAATTTTCAACCAAAAATTGAAAATTTAACTTTGTTGAATCCTCAACCAAACCAGATCAATTTGGAACCGAAAAGTGGCACTCTTAACCAAAAAGGATGAATCTGCAACCAAGAACATTAATTTTCGACCAAAAAGGACGAATTTTCAAAAAAAAATACGTGAATTTTCTATTTATAAAGGATGAATTTCTAACCGAAAAAGGATAAGTGAAATTTTCAGATGAAAAAATAAAATTTATAAAAAAAAAACAATTTTAAACCAAAGAGTTGAATCTTGAAAAAATATAAATTTCTAACCAACTAGTTCCAATTTCAACCAAGTAGTTAAATTTTCAAATAAAAAAGATGAATTTTCATCCAAATAATTACGTTTTCAACCAAAAAGATGAATTTTTGTAGCAATAAGATTAATTTTCTACCAAAAAATACCAATTTTCAACAAAATTGTTAATTTGTAAAGCAAAAATAATAAATTATCTAGAAAAAGATTTAATTTTCAACTCAAAACAATGATGTTTTAACAAAAAAGTTAATTTTCTACCAAAAAGTTGAATTTTCATAAAAATAGTTTAATTTTTAACCAAACGATTAAGTTTAAACCAAAATGTTAAATTTATTACCAAATTGTTGAATCCTTAACCAAACCCGATTAATTTAGAACCAAAAATTGGAACTCTCAACCAAAAAGGATAAAACTGCAATCAAGAAGATTAATTTTTGATCAAAAAAGACGAATTTTTAACAAACTACATGAATCTTCAACTCGAAAAGATCAATTTTCAATGAAAAACATTATTTTTTAACCAAAAATGAAATAGTTACACATTTAGTTGGAAAAATGAAATTTGCACACAAAAAAAGAATGTTTAACAAATCAGTTTCAATTCAATTGATATAGTTTAACACGGAAAATGATTTTTAAACCGGAAGATTAATTTTCTAAAAATTGAATAGTTAAATTCATAATGAAGGAGGTGAATCTTAAAGAAATATGAATTTTTAATAGACTAGCTCAACTTTAAACCAAGCAGTTGAATTTTTCAAATGAGAAGATGAATTTTCAACCAAACAGTTGTCAACCAAAAAAGGAAAATTTTTAAAAATCTTGTCAAATTTTAAAGCCAAGAGGACGAATTATCTACAAAACGGTTTAACTTCCAATCCAAAAATATGAATTCCAACAAAAAAATTATTTTTTACCAAAAAGTTAAATTTTTATTCAAATAGTTTGAATAGTTCAATTTTTTAATTAAATAGTTAAGTTTAAACCTAAAATATGATTTTTTAACCAAAAAGGATGAATTTTCAACCGAGAAGAATTCTTTTCGACCAATTTTCAAAAAAAAAAGAATGTTTAAGTAGAAAAAATCATTTTTTCAAGAAAAGAGTTCAACCCAAAAGATGATGTTTTAACCAAATAGCTGAATTTTCAACCAAAAAGATGAATTTTTTAGTAAGAAAAGTCATTTTCCACCAAAAAACACGAACTTTCAACAAAATAGATCAATTTTTAACGAAATTGTTAAATTTTAAAGCTGAAAGGACAAATTATCTACGAAACGATTGAATTCTCAAACCAAAAAGATAATTTGTTAACAGAAAGTTAATTTTCTACCAAAAAGTTAAATTTTCATAAAAATAGTTTAATTTCAAATAAAAAAATTTAATTTTCAAACGAATAATTTAATTTTTTACCGAATTGTTAATTCGTTAAACAGTCCAGATAATTTAGTCCAAAAACAGTTGCATTTTTAATTGAAAAGGTTGATTTTTCAACAAAGGAGATTAATTTTTGATAAAAAAGACGACTTTTCAACAAAATACGTGAATTTCCACCTATAAAAGATTAATTTTCAACCAGAACTGGAATAGTTACATTTTGAGTTAAAAAATTAAATCTCAATAAAGAATTTTCAATTTGATTTTCAACAAAATAGTTACATTTCCAACTAAAGAGATCAATTTTGGACTAAAATAAAGAATTAAAAAAAAATTGAATATTCAAAAAAATATTTCAACACAAAAGATGATTTTTTAAAGCGGAATATTAGTTTTCTTAAAATGAAATAGTTATATTTTCAAATAGGAGGTGCAACTTAAAAAAACAAATTTCTAACAAACTAGTTTAACTTTAAACTAACTTGTAGAATTTTGAACTAAAAATCATGAATTTTCAACCAATTAGTTAAATTTTCGACCAATAATATGGATTTTCCAGCAAGAAGATTATTATTGAATTATTGAATTTTTCAACCGAATAGTTTAATTTTCTACCAAATTGTTGAATTCTCAAACAAAAAAAAAATCAATTATGACCCAAACAGTTGCATTTTTATTCGAAAAGGATGACTCTTCAACCGAAGAGATTATTTTTCGACCAAAAAGACGAATTTTCAACAAAATACGTGAACTAAAAGATCAATTTTCAATAAAAAATATCAATATTCAACCAAAATGAAATAGTTACATTGTTAGTTGAAAAAATTATTCGCAACAAAAAAAAAGACGAATTTTCAACAAAATAGTTACATTTTCAAGAAAGGAGACGGATTTCCAACTAAAAAAATGAATCATAAAATAAATGAATTTTAACAAAAGAGTTCAACCCAAAAGATGATATTTTTATCCAGAAGATTAATTTTCTAAAAATGGAATTGGTAAATTTTCAACCAAGCAGATTAATCTACAACCAAAAAAAGAAATTTTTAACAAAGTAGTTCAACTTTCAACCAAGTAGCTGAATTTCTGACTAAAAAATATGTCTTCTAAACAAAATAGTTGCATTTTAAACAAAATAATAAAATTTTCAACCAAAGACTATGATTTTTAACAAGGCAAGATAAAGTACGAACCAGAAATATAATAGCAAATTTTGTTTCATTTTGTTGAAAAGTAATTTTTTTAAACTGAAAATTCAACGATCTCTTTTTTTTAAACTCACCTCTTCTATTTTAAAATTTAACTATTCGATTGAAAATTCAAGTACTTTATTACAAATTCGTCTTTTGGTTGAAAATTGATCGTTTTTAGTTAAAAATTCAAGTAATTAGTTGAGAATTTATGTATTTTGTTTATATTTCGTCTTTTTCGGTTGAAAATTCATCTTTATTGTTTGAAAATTAACTTTTTCGTTGAAAATTGAACTATTTCGTTAAAAAATGAACTATTTTGTTAAAAATTTGTCTATTCGGTTGAGAAATCAAATTTTTTTTGAAAATGCAACATATTTCGCATTGCAATCTTACGAAGTTGAAGCATTGCATATTAAATTCAATATGGTATCTACTTTAAATTTATTCAAAGAATTAATTTAAAAATAGCTTAAAATTGGTAACGTAGATTATCGTGGACACCTATCCTCTCATTGTTCAAGAATGATTGCTAATGTATAGAATTCCTGAAAATAAAAGAAGAATCCAACCACTCGATTTGGACAGTCACCACAAAATGCTCCTATTGCAATTCCTAAAAGCAAAATGTGTTTCTTCGGACAAAAATAAAAAAGAGGAAAGAAAAATGAGAAGGCAATCAACCAAATCGCCTTCCTTCTTTTTTTTTATTTCTTTCGTCTTTTCTATTTTTATTATTATCAAATCACAATATGAAAGCATTTATAATATTTACCAACGTTTCAGTGCTCATACAGCACAATATAAAGAATTTCAAACTTTTAATGCTGAATTTACTGATCAAGGATGTTTCAAATCATGTTCATTTTTAAAAGTGAAAATTTCCAGAATTAGAAGTGAATTAGAAGTATGTTCACATCAAGATAAAATCATTAATCTTTTAAAACATCAGATTTTCCTTAATCAAAGATTTTTAAACAATGATAAAAAACATGAGAACAAAGTTTCTATTCTGATTGATCAACAAACTAATGTTCAAGAGCAAAATTTAAATTTACACCAGATTTTTGAAGAAGACGATAGAAAACCTTGGTTTGTGAATTTAGCAGATATTCAAATTCATGATTCAGTTACAGATATTCTCAGAGTAGGTAAAGGTTTTCGTAACCATGTGATAAAAAGTAAGTCTAAAGAATTAATGGAAATAGTCAAAGATGTTGAATCAAGTATACACAAAATTCCAATATTAGATCAGCAATATTTCCGAAACAAGGTTTTACACTTGTCAAAGAGCTTTGTTGATAAAAATTGTTTGCACATTAGGAGTATTGATCATAAAATTTCTCAAGGTTTCAGGATAACAAAAGATTTCCTTAAAAAACAACCTGATATAATTTGCATGAATGCTGATAAAGGCAATATTACAGTTTGTATGATGAAATCAGATTATATTAGGTATATGGAGGATTTACTTTCATATCGTGATGATTTTGATTTATTGAATGAAAATCAGTTGAAACAATTGAGAAGAGACACTTTCAAGATTCTAGACAATTGGAGAAAGACTGGACTTTTAGAAAAAAACATAAGGTGGACTGATATAAATACCGAAGACACAGCTATTGCCAGATGTTATGGTTTGAGAAAGATTCATAAAGATGGCCAATTGGCCATCCTTTGAGAATAGTTATTTTAACTATCAAAACTCCCAAGAAATTTTTAGAGCAAAACTTCAATTTGATACTTAAAGACTCCATTATAACTTCAAAATACAATATTGAAAATAGCTGGCAATTCAAAAAAATTATTATTGAAAAGACTGTTCCTGATGACCATGTAATGGTTTCTTTGGATGTTGTTGCAATGTTTCCGAGTATAACCCTTGAATTAGTTAAACAGGCAATTTTAAATAGATGGAACAATATAAAAACACGTACTCTATTAAGTCAAAAAGTTTTCATGAAAGGGATAGTTTTTATTATGAACTCAACTTATTTTAAATTCAATGGATCTTTTTATGGGGAAAAGTTTCAAAAGGTAGCTAGATTTTGTTTTGCCCTTTTACTTTCGTTATGTTGATGACACCTTATTATGTGTTCCTCTAGCAAAGTTGCAGGCAGTTATCGATGCTTTTAACAGTTTTCATCCAAAACTTCAATTCACCCATGAAATAGAGAAAAATAATATAATCATTTTTTTGGACATAGAAGTAATTAACGGTCAGGATGGTAATATTATTACCAATTGGTATAGGAAAAGTACATATTCAGGTAGAATTTGAAATTTATTTTCGGCTCTTCCTTTTCAAAACAAAATTGCAGAAATCAAAAACTTATTTGACAGAACTCTAGGTTTGTCCCACGTTTCATTTCACAGAACGAATTTCAATATTGTTAGGAATATCCTTTTTCTTAATCATTACCCACAAAAGTTAATTGAGAAGCATATCACAATTAGAATTCAACAAATCGAAAACAAACAAAATAACATTTTATCAACGGATAATCAGAAGGAATTGAGAGAATATAGTTCTTTTAATACTGTTGCTCTCCCGTTTTTTGGTCAAATTTCGAAAACTATTGAATTAATGTTGAAAAAATTTTATATTCATATTATTTTCCGTATACCATTTAAAATGGATTCAATAATAACTTTTTGTAAAGATCCTTTAGATAAATTTGAAAAAGGTGGTGTTGTTTACAAGATCACTTGCAAGATCTGTAAGATGACTTACGTGGGACAGAGATGGAGAAATACAAAAGTGATGTTCGTTTGGGACGTTTTTATAATAGTGTTCTTGCTAGACATAAAAAAGGGGTTGTTGATGTTGACCATGAGTTTGTCTATTAATTTGAAAACGGATTTGGATAAATTAAACATAAAGTATTCTAGTATGATTGATTACATTTAGCAATAGGTTTAGATGAATCTTGACTTTCTCTCATTTCTGATGTGTTTATGGGTAATTGTCAAATTGTAGGCAAATTTTAGCACCTATAGTTGCAATCACATTATTATCAGGAATTAAATATTTCATAACGGAAATTGATCTTATCGCATCTAAAAATTTAAAATCCAAAAGCGGCAGTTATGAAAATAAGAAATAACAATGAAATTCGTACATGAAATACGGAAAGTAGATTTGAGGTTAGGAGTTTGATGAAAGAAAGCGCGAGCTTTCAAAAAGTTCAAAAGTGAATAATGTAACTCATGTCATTTAGGAAAAACGAAATATTTAACTATTGTAGATAATTTTTTCGAATATAACTAAGGTGACGTAATAAATCAAAAGTGTAATTGTTACTATTTTTTTATTTAAATAAATACGTTTTAAGTTACAAAAATGGAAACAACGTGACTGTAGTACAATGTAAATTAAAGATTCAACATTCACTAAAACTATTTAGACGATTTATTATGCAGTCTTTCAAATGTATTAAAGTCTATTTATTACATCGTGTCACATACTAACTAAGTAACTGAGTAATAAATTATGCTTACATTTTTATCAAAATTGAAAATATGAACTCATGAAAATTCAATAATTCTAAGGAAAACTACATTAAATTACTTATTTTATAAAATTTGTATATTAGAATCTCAGCACCTTTTAGCTGTAATAAGAAATCTACCTACCTGTGCTGTAACCTAATTTCCAACGCATCTCTTCCTTTCTAATTGACTTATTTAGCTCACTTCTTTAGATCTGTATATTTATAAATAGAGGTTAGGAAACAGTAAACAAACAGGCCCACCTGATCCACGCGCACGTGCATATAAGCAGTCGTACGCTCTTCTATTATGCCGTACGGTAATGATACGAGAACAGTGACGAATTTTAGCCTTTTTTATTATTTATAAAAAAAATAACAGATTTTAATCACAAAAAGTCACCTACTTATGAAAGAAAACACCGCTGAGCAAGTAACGGAACGGTTTTCATAATTTTTTTTCACTCCGAAACTGGTTTTTAACGCACGTACGGGAATGACGTTTTTGTTGTCAAAATGTACTTTTCAGTTTTAATATCAGATTCACAAAAAAAAAGTTCATATTTCAAGCTCAATTTTATAGAATCTTGTATTAAATGATACGCTTAATATTTCTGTATTTGTTAATCAACTGTAACTACAATATTTTACTAGAAAAATAGACGTACGATAATGACGTCTGAAATGACAAAAATCGAGGGACAGACTTTAAGGTTTTTACAATATCATTCATTTGACTTAAAAAATGTGCATAAATTAAATTTATGTTCATATAAGGTTTACAAACTTGATACGTTGAGCGTTGTTCGGGTTACTGTCTGAAAAAAGGAGAAAATCAGTTCATTTGTGTGCAAAGTGAGGTTGGGACGCCGTACGGTAATTACGTTTCGGGTGATTTTATATTAAATTAAAGTAAATAGGAACAGAAATGAAAAAAAAAGAACTGACAATTTTGTAGAGGATGATAATAAGTATTTATTAAATTAAAAAAAAAAGTCAGTACGAGTTTCTAAGTTAATGTTATATTACTGGGACTTCAAGTTTGCCTTCAATTTGACAATTACCCTTATAACGGATTTTCCTTTTGACCCACACTTAGATCTCAGGTATCGAGGAGAGAGCGTCTTTGTTTCGTCGCTGTTCCCATCTACTCTAATTTTTCTTACCTTGATAATGCTGGTAAATATTATAAATACTTTCATATTGTGATTTGATAATAATAAAAATAAAAAAGACGAAAGAAATAAAAAAGAGAAGGAATTTTTGCCCAAAGAAACAAATTTTTTTTGTTCTTAGGAATTGCAATAGGAGCATTTTCTGGTGGTTGTCCAAATTTGATCGTTGGATTCTTGTTTTATTTTCAGGAATTCTATACATTAACTTGAGTATTGGACCTTAAATAGGATTTTGGATTCGATTTTAATCTAATTTAACATTCTTAAATTTCAAGAATGATTGCTTCCAAAATTTCACACCTTATGGTATCAACATCTTTGGAACATGATTTGTAGAAATGACCTATCACATATTCGAATGTAAAGCTTCCAGCTGAATCTTCCAGAATCAAAATCCCTTTTCCCTTAATTTCCCATCAGCCACTATCTTTGGAGATTTATATTCCTCTAATCCCGCGGCAATACCGTCTCGTGCGCGGATTGCAGTACCGCAGAAAGACAACTCTCATCAAGTGAAAAGGAGCGAGACGATGATAGGGGTGGTTAATTGAAGTATTCCTTATCTAAAAAGTGGTGATCCCACAGCCGCAGGCGGGAGGAGAAGAACCTTTGATCCGTTAAGGTCTGCTCGGGCGTGATTGCAGGCTCTTGTCTTCTCCTATAATTGATATTGGCTTCCGTCAGTCTAGCAGTGGTCAGAAACGCTAGAAAGTCCAAGAGAGAGAAAGACACCAGCAAGGAGCTTCCAGAGAAAGTATAGATATCAGAAATAAGGAGAGTGAGAGAGAAAGGGATAGAGAATAGTCCAAGGGGTTGAAGTCTGCGGAAAGGGATAAAGCAACCGGCTCTAATCCCGAATGGCTCCGTCTTCGAGAATAGTTGGTAATCCTCTAGGATAGTTGGAGATCATCGAGTTACCGGACACTCTGGAGTAGGAGATTCTGGGTCCAGATCGAAGCAGAAGGTTGTCGACCTCCATCCATTGACAAGTGTATACTTGAGATAAACAGTGGAGGGACCTCGGACTTGGAGAAACTCGAGTTACCTCATTCAAGAATCGAATGTAACGCGAATTTAGAAGGGGTTAAGGGACTCGGAGCTGATCGCCGCTCTCGAGGACATTCTAATTCTAAATGTTCAAAGTGTTTCGGAACCGACTGCCGATTTATCCGCGTATAGCTTAAGCCGGCTCTTCAGGATTAAAGCCATGACGTTCCAAGGGCAGAGGAGATACTACTGCTGCAGATTAGACGAAATTCATGAATCGTTCTAAGCTGCTTGCATTTCGAATGTTATTTCCATATGGATGTACAAGACATCCAGACACGGATCCAGTGAAGTGACCTGGGGCGGTGTCGGAAAATTGTAAAAGAGAGCTATGACCAAATAAATTGATCAATTGTACCTGCAAAAATTCAGTTAGCAAAATTTTAAAAAGAGTTTTGAGAGCCTATTTGATTCCGCGTCGATTGAGCCCTATTGAAGTAATTCCAATAATAGGGGTCGAGATAGCATGTGAGAAAAACTGACCTGTTTTCCGTTTTTGACCAATTTTCTATTCTCAAATTCCACTTGCTGCATACTTTCGGGATGTGAATAGCAAAAATTGAAACTTTGCTAAATTAAAGTCTGAAATATCCTTTTTAAAATGAAGTCGGTCGAGCGGCAGTCGAGCAGTTCAAAAGATTGCTCGACTGCTGCTTGACCGACCGATTTTCGGCTTGTGCACGATTCCACATTTTTTATGATAATTCGCGAACCAATGAATATTTTATTATGTTCTTGGTCTCATTTTGAAAAGGAGATTTCAGCCCTGAATTGAGCGAAGTTTCGATTTTTGTCTATTCTTCTCCTAAAGCTTGCAAAGAGTGGAAGTTCAGAATAAAAAATTCTAAACATTTTATGATCTGAAAAACTTAGGATAGAACCTAATAAATACGACTTCTTTCAGACTAATTTTATAACATTTTATAACTATAATTTATAACATTACATAATATAATTTATATAATAAATTAAATAATAAACATAATTTTAAGTTATAAAATTTTATAAAATTTCTATTAATTGCAAAAAATTTCACAAGAATTAGGTGAATTTGTAGGATTTCGAAGATTTGAAGATAATTTAAAATATTTCGGTTATTATGCGCTTAAAATAAATTCCTTGGATTTCAAAAGATTTGAAAGGATTTCATAGGATCTATAAGATTTTAATGTCTTGAAAAAGATTTTAAGGAATTCCAGAGATTTTGAGGCATATCATCATACTCTATGTAATTTCATAATATTTTTATCGATTTTGAAAAATTTCTTCACAAGTACTGTGAGATTTCAAAGAATTTCTAAGATTTAAAAATTTTTTAAAGTATTTTCAATAGATTTCAAGAATTTGAAGAAATTTTAAGGAACTTTAAAGGATTTGAAAGATTTTGGGGTATTTGAAAGATTCAAAGGAATATTCAAGCGTTAAAAAAGATTTTAAGGTATTTTAAAAAATTTAGAAGGATTTTAAATATGTTAGGGTATTTTCAAAGATTCACAGAGATTTTCAAGCGATTTTCAGAATTTAAAGAAATTTCCAATTATTTTATTGGTTTCAAGAAATTCAAAATATAATATTTCAAAAGATGACGAAGAAATTTTTAAAGAAATTTTCAAAGGATTTAATAAGATTTTCGAGAATTTAAATGATCTTAAGGAATTTTAAAAGCTCTCAAGGTATTTCAATAATTTTTTTTAGGATTTCAAGAAATATTAGATTTCAAGGTATTTTATTGGATTTTAACGGATTGTAAAAATTTGTAAATGATTTTATAAAATTTTAAGGGGTATCAAAAGGTATTTTAATTTAATTGTAATTTTGGTATTGCTTCTGATTGAGCAATTAAAAATTAAGGTTGAGAAAAAAATTTCATCAATAATGTTCAATTTTTGAGCCAAAAAAACGAGATTTCTACAAGGCAGTAAAAGTTTCAACTAACCTGTTGAATCTTAAACTAAACAGATGAATTTTCAACCAAGAAAATTAATTTTCTACCAAAAAAACAAAATCTCAAAAAATACATCAACTTTGAACCAAACAGTTGGAGTTTCAAACAAGAATAATAATTTTATACCAAAAAAAGAGAAATTTTCAGCAAAATAAATACATGTTTAACCGAATAGTTGAATTTTCAACCAAGAAGATTAGAGTTATATTAAAAAAGACAAATTTTCAACACGCAACATAAATTTTTAACCAAATAGTTCAATTTTTAAACTAAAAAAAAAAATCAGTTTTTAACAAAAAATGTAATAGTTGAAGTTTTATTACAAAACATTTAAAAAAATTAATTTTCAACAAAGAAATAGTTGAATTTTTTACAAAATTGTTGAAACTTCCAGCCAACAAGACGAGTTTTCTACAAAACAGCTGAATTTTAACCCAAAAATATGAAGTTTTAATAAAAAAGGTAATTTTCAACCGAACTGTTAAATTTTCATTTTGAAAAGTTGACTTTTAACAATAAAAAACGAATTTTCAACAAAGTAGTTTAATTTTCAACCGAAAAAGATGAATTTTCAGCAGAAAATTTAATAGTTATTATTACAACTAAAAATATTTTCAAAATAAATCAAGATCACTTTCATTTTTAATAAAACAGTAGCATTTTTAACAATAAAAATGATTTTCTACAGAAAAAAAAATAATTTTAAGTAAAAGAAATTAATTATCAACCAGACAGTTAAATTTTCAATCAAGAAGTTTAATTTTTTACCAAAAAAGACAAATTTTGAATAAAATCATAAATTTCGAAACAAATAGGTAAAGTTTTATCTAAAATGGATCATTTTTTTCGACCAAAAATGAAATAGTTAAATTTTCAGTTAAAAAAAATTAATTTTCGACAGAAAAAAATTAAATTTTTGCCGAAAAAATATGAATTTTCAACCAAACAGTTGAATTTTGAATCAAGAGGATTAACTTTCTGCAAAACAAAACGAATTTTCAATAAAATAGTTATGGTTTCAACTAAAAAAGATAATATTTCTACCAACAATAGAATTTTTAAATTTTCAATTAAACAAAAACAACAAATTTTCAACAAAATTGTTAAATTTTCGACCAAAGAAATAAATTTTGAACTAAAATGATGAATATTTATCCAAAAAAAAGATAATTTTTAACAAAGTAGTTTATCTTTTGACTAAACATTCGAATTTTCTATCAAATTGTTAAACTTTTTTTTCTGTAAGAGTAAAAGCCGTGAAAATGTCTTTCGTAAGAAATTATATTGACCCCCCCCCCCCCTTGTCAGACAGTATAAAAAAATCGTTTTTAAAAATATGGTTATTTTATGGACAACAAAATATTTGTTTGATCCAAAGAAATTTGCTGTTTAGTAAAATTTTGTTGATCCAAACAAACATTTTGGTTGATCCAAGTAAAACTTTCGGTTAATCCAAAAGCTTGCACCAAGAGAATATTCTAGTTAAAAAAAAAGTGTTTTTGCTGGTGTCAGAAAGGATGTCATCTCTTCATTTGTGTTATTTCCAATATAAATTGTACAGGATCCTCTGTTCATTTCAATAGGAAAAAATTTATGTTGTTTTAGCAAAAACTTAATCATGTAATCTTAGGTAATCACGCAGATTCAAGTAATCTGGCGTATTTTTCACGTAATCAATCACATATTTTCAGTAGCAATATTTATAAAATAATAACTTAAATATAGTTTTTTTTTGTACCAGTCAAGGCATAACAGAATAAATATACAAAGGATGTATTATTTTTTTATTAATCTTGAAAATAGTTGGAGTTGTACATTCATTTAATAACAAAGTTTATCATAGAAGACTCATGATCATGGAAAATATATCAGTCCGATTCTTGTCGAAGTCTTATTGCTTTAATACACCCAGAATTTTATTTTCTTTATTCAACAAAATTGTTTTGATTGCATTCGGTTGATTTCAGAAAACTTTTTGGGTAAATGAACAAACTTTTTGTTTAGAGAGAATTTGACTAGAATCGAGCAAAAAAACATAAAAATGTTATCTGTTTGTATCTCGGTAATCTTTATCAAAACAAGTGATTTATGAAAACAAGTGAATGAAATAGTTGGAATGTACACTTCTCCAGCACCTAATCGATTTTTTTCGGATCACTTATTTTGATGAAGATCACCGAGATATAAACAGATTACATTTTTATGTTTTTTGCTCGATTCTAGTCAAATTCTCTCTAAAAAAATTTTGTTCATTCGCCCAAAAAGTTTTCTGAAATCAACCAAATGCAATCAAAACAATTTTCTTGAATAAAGAAAATAAAATTCTGGGTGTGTTAAAGCAATAAGACTTCGACAAGAATCGGACTGATATATTTTCCATGATCATGATTCTTGTATGATAAACTTTTTTATTAAATGAGATCGTTATATCTGAAAATTATAATCCATTCAATCTTGATCAGTTTAATGAGAAGTGTCGGAAAACAAAAATGTATTTTGAAAAAATGTATACAAATTTCATGAAAATACCTGTTATTCCATAAGGGCGATTAACATTAGCCTAACGCTCGAGGTAAAGCCCTCCCCCTAAAATCGTTCCGTATTTTTTGAACGGTCCCTTACGAATTCGTGAATGGAAATCTGTGCGTGACGAAATGACTCTCATTTGCCTGGTATGAGTTTGACCCCATCATCTTTTAAGGGTCAAAGTTTACAGTTTATACAATCGCGTGCTAACCAGACAACATCCGGCCGCTCACAACTTCTATCTAAATCTTGAATGTGAAATTAAAATTCCAAAATGAGAAATGAGATGTAAATTGCCTGACTCACCTTATACAATTTATAAAATTGAATAAAACCAAATAAAAAAGAGATACAGTTTACCATAAAGTGTCCTAAAGCCGGGTGATTGCGGACATGTAGGGTAAATTGGGACATTCATAAATTGATAATTCATATTATTCGAAGGGCTTTTAACCAGAACCAAGAACAAGTTAAGTGATTTTATTAACCTTAACTGGTTCCATGTTCTGGTTAAAACCCCCATAAATAATTTGAACCACCCAATTTACCCCGCATGTCCGAAATTACCTCTTTTGACGGTATCTCAAAATTACATCAACTTTTATTATCTAATTTTAGTTCATAAACTTTATATAAAACTTATTATCTCCTTTATTGTTTAAAAAAGTAATGAAAAATCAGAATAGTCATGATTGAAATAATATTTCTAAGAAAAGGAATGTTTTAGAACATTTTAAGTTTTTTTTATATTGGGCTATAATCTATTATAGCTTATAAAAACAAGGTTTTAGAAAACATTGAATTTAAAAAAAAGACATGAATGATTGAAAAATACTTGAATTTTGAACAAAAAAGGATTTATTTTTAACCAAAAATAGAATTGTTCAATTTTCAGTTAAAATATGACTTTTCTACCAGAAAATGAATTTTTAACAAAGAAGTTATAATAGCAACCAAGGATGTAAATTTTCAATACAAACGATTAATTTAAAACAAAAAATTTAATAGTTCATATTTCAATCTAATAAAATTTTAATAAAAAATAAAAAATAGTTAAATTGAACTAAAAGAGACAAGTTTTCAACCAAGTAGTGAAATTTTTAACAAAAAAAGATGAATTCTCAATAACAAATGTAATAGTTCATTTTTTACAAAAAAAAATATTTTATCATTAAATCAAAAACAGTTGAATCTTCAACTAAAAAAGATCAAATTTTAACCAAATAGTTCAATTTGTAATTTAAAAAACTAAATGTTCAACCCAAAAGAAGAAATTTTCAAGAAAATAGTTAAAATTTCAACCAAAGAAATTAATCTTCAACCGAAACAGATTAATTATTCAACAACAACAAAATTAATTGAAAAAAAGAATGAACTTTTTTTATTAAAATTTGACTCTTCCTAGTTGGAAAATCTACTATTATATTTTTGGTTGAGGATTCACCTTTTCTGGTAGAAAGTTCAACTCTCTTGTTGAAAATTCGTTTTTTTATTCGAAAATTTAATTCTTTTTGTAGAAATTTCATCTTTTTTTAGTTAAAAATAGTTTGCTTGAAAATTAATTTGTTATTGTTGAGCATTCAAATATTTTGTTCAAAATTCGCCTTTTTTGGTTTAATTCAACTATTTTTTATTTAAAATGAAGCTGTTTTTTGGCTGAAATATCAACTAGTATATTTTTTCTTAACATATATTCTTTTTGGTTGAGAAAGCAACTATTTAGTCAAAAGGTTAACTACTTTGGTGAAATTTCTTTTTTTTTCGTTAAAAATGAATTTTTTTGGATGAAAATTAAACTATTCTCATAAGAATTCATATTTTTGGATTAAAAATTCAACTGTTTTGTAGAAAATTCGCCGTGTTGTCTCGAAAATTCAACACTTTGGTTCAAAATTTTTTTCTCTTTCCTGAAAAATCTTTTTTAATTACAATTGGAACTCCTTTGTTAAAAATTTATTTTTTCGGTTCAAAATTTAGCTATTTTGTTCAAAATTAGCTTTTCTTTAGTTCAAAATTAATTTTATAATAAAAATTTAACTATTCCAGTTGACGATTCACCAATTTAGTTGAAAATTCATCTCTTTCGTTGAAAAGTTAACTATTTTGTTAAAACCTTGTTTTTTGGTTGTTGCTAAAATATCAATTATTATAGTGTTCGTTGAAAATTCATGTTTTTGTTGAAATTTCAACTACTTGATTAAAAATTGATCTGTGTTCGTAGAAAATTCCACAATTTGATTAAAAATTCAACCATTTTGTTGAACGTTCGTCTATTTGGAGAGAAAACACGTCCTCTCGGATTGAAAAATTATTTTTTTGTTGAATCTTTAAGTGTCTGCTACAAAATTCAATTGCTTGGTTTTTTTTTTTGGTAACTGTTTTTGGTTGAAGATTAATCTTTTTTTATTGAAACATTCAACCTTTTGGTTGAAAAGTTCATTTTTTCAGCTTGAAAATTCAACAATTCGGTTAAAAATTCAACTATTTGGTTGAAAATTTAACTATTTTGTTGAAAAGTCATTTTTTTCTGAAAGTTCAACTGTTTTGTTGAAAATTCTTGCTTTTGGATTAAAAATGCAACGTTTATGGTGGAAAAATCATATTTTTTGGTTGAAGTTAATTTTTGAAAATTGAACAAAGTAGTTCAATATTCAGCAAAGTATTTGGAATTGCTACCAAAACAGATTAATTTTTAAGCTAGAAGATAAAATTTCTACCAAAAGTGATACATTTTTAGGGAGGACTAAAAAAGTCCGAAGAATAAAATTCTCGGTACTGGAAAACTCTTTAAAAATAAAATAATTTGAAGAAGCAAATGCTCGAAAGTAGAAAAATTGGTGAGAATTTAACATTCCCAAATTGGAAAATTTTTGACAATTTTTACAGAAAAAACTGAAAGTACGAAAAGTTGCATGTAATCGTTCAAGCTTGACCGATTATCTTCAACATTTCGTATCCTCAGTTTTTTCTATGTTTTCATATTACCAAAATTCAACTATTTGGTGGAAACTTGATCTTTTTTGGTTGAAAATTCAACTACTTGTTGAAAATTCATGTATTTTGTTGAAAATTCAACTACTTGTTGAAAATCGGGACCAGGTACACTGGAACTTGGAATTAGGAACGGTTTCGGGTATGGCTTGCACTGGCCTTGTTCCTATTTCCAGACCATCTGAAGATACACAGTCAGGGTCGCGTAAATCATTTCTGCTGGATTTTGACGGATAACGTAACCTGAAACAACAAACGCGCGGAGAGTGCGGTCCTCGAGCCGTTTGTCACGCTTGACTAAGCACCTTCCACGCTCTCCGCATCACGAAACCGCCACGGCATCAATTCTCGGAACGGCATAAATTCGGACTGCTTAAATCCAAGTTTCAGTCTAAATCTGTACAATATTTTAGTAAGCACAAAAATTAATTTCCGACTTTCAATAAAAAGTATAACAACCGCCACTCGGCATTGCTTATCATTTTTATCCAAGTTCGACATCAAATTGATCAACTGGCATTTACTGCGCCGTGTAACAAAAAAAACAGGCAATAAAACATCGCATTTTAAATTCTAAAGGCCACAAAAAAAATGTATTCTAAAATATTCATATAAAACACCCATAAGACGTTTAATGGACGACGAATAGAAGCGGAACATTGAATTTTAAGGCACCGTGTGATACGATCTTCCGTCCGGGTCCGTAAACATTCCCAAAAAACGAGAAAGGAAATGGATTCGACTTTCGCAGTTCGCACATCCACGGGCGCTAAACGCCTTATGGCCTCTGTTTATATCGCGGCTAGGCATATGTAGTTATGAGGGTTACGAGTGGCAGGAAACGCTTTAACCTAGGCTAAACTGCGCCTTAACCTTTATGGAAATTTTGACTCGTTCAACGAAACCCACTTAAATCGCGCGAGAGAAGCATTGGCATCGCTCGCTGGACAAATATTAAGCTTCACGCTCGGAGGGCACAAGTTAGCATATTTATCAACCAAATTACCATTTTTGTCTCACATTTTGTCCCACGGGATAAAAACCATCATTTTTCTCCCCATCGATTACAAGCCCAGCAACTAATCCGATGGGTCGACTAGTGATGCAATCGAGACGATTTCGAGAAAATTCGAGATTTTCTTGAAAAGTGTTCAGGTGACCTCAAAACTTCATGAAGATCGAGAATCTCGAATAAAAAGTTTCGAGATTCTTGACTCGAGATCTCGAAATTTTTTATTCGAGATTCTCGATCTCCATGAAGTTTTGAGTTCACCTGGGCATGTTTCAAGTAAATTTCGAATTTTCTCGAAATCGTCTCGAATGAAATTTCGAGATTCTCGACTCGAGATCTCGAAATTTTTCATTCGAGATTCTCGATCTCCATGACGTTTTGAGTTCACCTGAACATGTTTCAAGACAATCTCGAATTTTCTCGAAATCGTCTCGAAGACATCACTAGGGTCGACGACTCCGATATTCCTGGTACTCTCACGAAATATTCCCATATATTCTTGATATTCCCAAATATTCTTGATATTCCCAAATATTCCCACCGTCTCTGTTGGTGGGCAATTTAAACCGCGTATGATTAACAATTAGTCAAATTAAAATAAATAATTAGTAAAAATTGCACATCCATATCAGAAATTACGCAATTTATGATTCAAGTTGAGAAATAGAATAATAATTCGTATATTTACTAAATAATAGCTTATTTAAAAAAATTAATTCTCAACAAAATACATCAATTTTGAACCAAATAGTGGAATTTTCAAGCATCAAGATTGTTTTTCTACTAAAAAGACGAATTTTCCAAATCAATTAATGGTATATATAATTAAATAGTTTGAGCAATGAATGTAATGTTAATCCTAATTTTATTTGAATGATTTTTAGTTTATATTTGTTTCGTTTTTTGAAAATTTTTAACTAAATAATTGCATTTTTATACTAAAAAGATCAATTGTATCCAAAAATGTAATAGGTACATTTTCATTCAGGAGAATTATTTTTGAATGGAAAAAAACGAACACAAAACAGTTGAATTTTCAGTTAAAGAAGTACTATTTAATTCAAAAATACGAATTTGCAACTAAAGTTATGAATCTTCGACCAAAAAAATCAATTTTTAAGAAAGTAGTTCAACTTTCAACCAAGAGGTGGAATTTTCAACCTAAAAAGATGAATTTCTGACGAAAAATGTAATAGTTTATGTTTCATCAAAAAAGTTTTAATTTGAAATAAACAACATTTACCAAAAAAAACGAATGTTTAACAAAATACTTGAATCCTCAACTAAAATAGATTATTTTTCAACCAGTTGTATTTTTAATACAAAAAATTGATTTTCTATCATAAAAGACGAATTTTCAACAAACTAAATATATTTTCAAACAAATATAGTTAAGTTTTCTACCTAATTATTGAATTTTTAAGGCAAAATGCGAATTTTCCACAAAATAGTTTGATTTTCAACAAAAAAGTTAATTTTCAACCAATGAGTTGAGTTTTCAACAAAATAGTTAAATTTTCCACCAAATTTTTGATTTTTTAAGCCAAAATGGCAAATTTTCTACAAAACAGTTGAATTTTTAACAAGAAAGTTGATTTTCAATCAGTGATTTGAGTTTTCAACAAAATAGTTCCATTTTCAGTTAAAAAAAAATGTTAACCAAAAAAATCGAGTTTCTGTCAAAAAAGAAGAATTTGTAACAAAATACATATATTTTCAACCAAATATAGTTGAATTTTCTACCAAATTGTTGAATTATCAAGGCAAAATGGCGAATTTTCCACAAAATAGTTGAGTTTTCAACAAAATAGTTAAATTTTCCACCAAATTGTTGAATTTTTGAGGCAAAAAGGCGAATTTTCCAAAAAATAGTTGAATTTTCAACAAAAAAGTTAATTTTGAACCAATGAGTTGAGTTTTCAACAAAATAGTTGAATTTCCTACCAAATTGTTGATTTTTGAAGCCAAAATGGTGAATTTTCTACGAAACAGTTGACTTTTCAACGAAAAAGTTAATTTTCAATCAGTGAGTTAAGTTTTCAACAAAATAGTTCAATTTTCAGTTAAAAACAAATTTTAACCAAAAAATCGATTTTCTGTCAAAAAAGACGAACTTTTAACAAAATACATATATTTTCAACCAAATATAGTTAAATTTTCTACCAAATTGTTAAATTATCAAGGCAAAATGGCGAATTTTCCACAAAATAGTTGAATTTTCAACAAAAAAGTTAATTTTCAATCATTGAGTTCAGTTTTCAACAAAATAGTTCAATTTTCAGTTTAAAAAAATTTAAACAAAAAATAGATTTTCTGTCAGAAAAGACGAATTTTCAACAAAATACATAAATTTTTACCCAGATAGCTCAATTTTCTAGCGAAACAGATTATATGTTAACAAGGCAGTTGCATTTTCAACCAAAAAGGTGAACTTTTCACAGAAAGAGAATATTTAGCAGTATTTAACTTTTCATTTAAAATGAGTAACAATAAATGAAATATTGAAAAATGAACCATTTTAAACTGAATGATTTGAAATAGAAATCCTTGGATCGTTAATATTTCAGAGTGTTAAATTAAAACTTCGAACGTTACAATTTTTTTGATGCATAAATAACAATTGAACAATTATTATCAATACGGAAAAAATTTGAGAGACTTGGAAAAATAAAAAAATTAATTTAGATCTTTGAAGGTTTCGAAATAAAATTATGAAGCTTTTCAAGGATTTTTAAAGGTTTTAAGAAAATAACAAAAAAATTTCTTAAGTTAGCTGAAAAAATTGTAAATGATTTTTTATTGAGAAAAATTAATTTAAAGAGAATATTTTAAAAAATATTAAAAATTGTTCTGAATGATATATGACAATTGAACAATTATTAATTTGGAAAATATTCGAGTAAGTTTAAAATATTTGTCAAAGTTTTGAAAAGATCCCAAAATAATTTAAGACGTGAAAAGATTTCAAAACATTTAAAACACAATGTATAGTTGTATACCATTAAGCCATTTCCCTTTCAGGGTAGGCGTGACACTACCCGATTCGGGTAGTGTTTCTAGGTTGATAGCTTGTAGTAAAATAACTACAAGTGTGGGCTCACCACACCCACGATGTGCCAACAGCACTCGGTTTTCTCGAATGGTCACCCATCCAAGTACTAACCGCGCCCAACGCTGCTTAACTTCAGTGATCTGACGAGAACTGGTTTTTTCAGCGTGGTATGGCTGTTGGTATGTAGATTTTTTAAAATGTCGAACACAAAATTCATAAGCTTTTTAAACACTTTAAAATGTTTTAGATGAATGAAAAATTTGTATCATAATTTTTAGAAAAACTAACAATAAGTTTTTTGTTGGAAAATTGAGTTTAAAATAATATTTAATAAGATTTTCACAAATTGTTTAAAAAGAATTTGAATGATTTTGAGGTATTTTTTTTTAATTTGGCAGGATTTTCAAAAAATTTCAACGATGCAAGATTGAAATTTTACATAAAAAAAAGAAAGAAAGATGAATTTTCAACCAAATAGGTAAATTTTCGAACAAAAAAGATGACTCAAGAAAATAGTTGAATTTTAAACCTACGAAGATGAATTTTCAACAAGAACGTAATTTTTAATCAAGATAGATGAATTTTCAACCAAATTGTTAAATTTCCAAATAAAAAATATAAGTTTTCAATCAAAAACGGAATAGTCACATTTTCATGTTGAAAAATTAATTAAAAAACAAAAGAATTGAATTCTCAACCAAAATAATGATTTTTCAATAAAGAAAAAAAATTTTCTACTCAAAAAGACGAATTTTCAAAAAAATAGATGACTTTTCCCACAAAACAGTTGAATTTTACATCCCATACTCTATGAACTTCAAACGAAAAAGTTAATTTCCTATCAAGTAGTTTTTCAAATAAATAGTTTAAGTTTCAACAAAATAGTTGAATTTTTAACGTAAAGAGATAAGTTTTCAACTAAAAACGATAAGGTTTCAACCAAATGTGGAATAGTTACATTTTCAGTTTAAAAAAATTAATTTTGAAACAAAAAATTTACAAGTTAAATTGAACCAAAACAGACGAATTTTTAACGAAATATCAGGATCCACAGCTTACAAGATAAGCTTTCAAAAAGGAAAATTAATTTTCTACCAAAAAGACGGATTTTCAACAAAATAGATGAATTTTCCGTAAAACAGTTGAATTTTTCACCCGATACTATGAATTTTCAACAAAATAATTAATTTTCTACTGAGTGCTTATATTTTTAAATGAACAGTCTCATTTTAAACAAAATATTTGAATTTTCTACCAAAATAGTTACATTTTTAACCAAAAAGATGAACTTTCAACCAAACAGTTGCATTTTTTGATCAAAAAGACGTATTTCCTACTTAAAAAATTAAATTTTTAACAATAAAGTTAATTTTCAACCAAAAACTTTTTTAATTTGAAACAAAAAACAGTCAAAGTCAACGTAATAATACGATTTTTCAGCAAAATAATTAAATCCTCAACAAAATACATGAATTTTCAGCGAAATGGTTGAATTTTCAAATTGAAAAGATCAATTTTCCATTAAAATTTTTAAAAATTTTCAACCAAAAATCTAATATTTATATTTTTAGTTTTAAAAAAACTGCTTGAAGCTTCCACTCTAAGGATGAATGGTCAACTAAAATGATGAATCTTCACCAAAAAATTTATTTTTAACGCAGAAGCTCAACTTTTTTTCATATAGCTGAATTTTCAAACATAAAAGAAAAATTTTGAATGAAAAATATAATTGATGATATTTCATCCAAAAAAGATTTTAATTTGAATAGAAAACAGTTGAATACAATGAAAGATTATGAATTTTTAACAAAATAGTTAAATTGTGAACCAAAAATATGAATTTTCAACTATAAAGATGACTGTTGAACTAAGAAGATTAAGTTTCTCCTAAAAACACAAATTTTCAGCAGAATACATGAATTTTCAAAAAAAAAAGAAAATATTTTAACCAAATAATTGAATTTGTAACTAAAAAGGATACGTTTTGGACTGGAAATATAATAGTTAAATTTTCAGTTTAAAAAAAATTAATTTTCAACCAAAAAAGAAACGAATTTTCAACGAAATAGTTAAATTGTCAACCAAAGTTACCAAAGAGATGAAACTTCTACCAAAAAAAAAAATCCATTTCTGAAAAAGTAGTTCGACTACTTCGTTAAGGTCAGCTCAAAAGTTATTAAGAAATTTTTGACGTTTGGGAAAAATTTAAAAATATTTCTCAAATTTTCGGCAATCTCTCGAAGTTTTAAAATATTTTAAATCTCTGCACAACTTCTGAAATTCCTGAATATATTTAAAACAGACTCTAATTATTTTTTAAATTTTCTTAAAATCTTCCGAATTCGTTTTTCATAATTTTGTAATACTTCTGTGATGTCTTTAATTTTTATAAAATATTCTCGTAAGATTAATTTTTCAAAATAGTAACTTTAAATATCCTCAGAAATCTCAAGAAAATTCTTTTATTAGCTTGAAACCTTTCAAAAACTTTGAAAAACTTTCAAATTTTATTTCAATATCTTCAACAATCTGCAAAGTTTTAAGTTTTAAGAAATCTTGGCAAATTTTTAATTATTTTCTAAATTTATTACAAACTTCTGTATATTTTTGAAAATGTTTCGAATCTTATAAATTCATGAAATTATAAAGTTGAAAAAATATAAATATCTCTTAAACTTACTCGAATTTTTGCTAAACTTTTTCAATTTTCCAAATTAAAAAATTTTGCTTGAAAATCTTCTACGTTCTTT
The DNA here is from genome assembly GCA_932195095.1 of Andricus curvator. Classification (NCBI taxonomy): domain Eukaryota; kingdom Metazoa; phylum Arthropoda; class Insecta; order Hymenoptera; family Cynipidae; genus Andricus; species Andricus curvator. Next base: position 292,169 of record CAKNYM010051421.1, on the reverse strand, counting down.
TGCGAAATGTTAAGAATGTATATGAACTATTTTAAAATCTTTGAATTGAAATTAATTTGGTACAAAAAAAAAATAATTAAAATTTTGCCTGGAGCTTAAAAAAAATTATTATTTCAAAAAGTTTGAAAATCTTCAAAAAGCTTCAAAGTGTCATAGCCAAATCTTGACAAATCTACATTTAGTTGAATACTTTTTGAAATTTTTTGAAATTAAAAATTCTTTTCAATCTTCTTAAAACTTCTAAATCTTCAATGTATCTTTAGAAAAAATTCAAAGTTTTTCTATTTGTTCAAATCTCTTTGCAAGTGTGAAAAATTTTACAAATTATTGCGTGGTAGCAAAACGTTAAGAAAGGATGACTTTTCTACAATAAAAGACAAATTTTTAATCCAGAAAGACGAATTTTGAAACAAAAAAGATCGAAATTTAACATAAAACAATCGCATTTACAACAAAATAATTGACATTTAAATCAAAAGAGACAAATTTTGAATTAAAAAAAAAGTATTTTTAACCAAATAATTGAATTTTCAATAAAAAAGGATAAATTTATTAATGAAATAGTTAGATTTTCTATCCAAAGAAGGTGACTGTCGGAGAAAAGTATTGAATTTTCAAGGTGCGTAGACGAATATTTCAACGAAATGGTCAAATTTTCAAACAAAAAAGATTAAAATTTAACCGCAGAAAGTTGAATTTTCAATCGAATAGTTGAATTTCCAAACCTTGAAGACGAACTTTTCAGAAGACAGTTAAATTATCAATATGGAAAGGTAAATTTCCAATAAAAAAGCTAATTTTTAAAAACAAAATAGTTGCAATTTTAATCAAATAATATCTTCTCTTTTTTTATTTGAAAATTCAAATATTTCAAAATTAAAAAAAGTTCCCCTATTGTTCCTTAAATTATGGTGCATATTCTATATGTACAATATCTGCTGGTGAACAATAACAAAAGTAATATATGAGAAACAAAAAAAATTGCCCAATTTATAATCTTTTGAAAATGGAAACTCAATGGAAAAATATAAAAAGAATTGAAAACAAATTTTCAAAAGATTATACTTTCCATAACCTGCAAATTTTTTTTCTAAACATACTTAGGTATTCCTAAACAAACACTGAAAGTCAAATTATTTTTATTATTCTACTCTGGAAAGCCCAAGCAAAAAATTTCCAAATGATCTGGACAAAAAATAATTTCACATACAAAAAAAAATTCTGATCCATGATTAACCTTTCGGAATTGCAAATATGGATCAAACTTTGATCATTAATAACTTTGAAGCAGAATTTAAAAAAATGAAATTTTCAGGATATTTTCAGAAATCTCTGAGAAACAGTTATAAAAAATACGACAAAAATTGACATTTTCTGATTTTTGATAAAGCCATGGTCTGAACAATTCCCGAATTTTTATCCTTACCCCGGTTGACACAACGTAAAAAAAATGTAGCAAAAACTTCAGGCTCATTTATAACAAAATAAGTTTTGATCCTCCAAGTAAAATAATGAGTTTATTGAGCAAACTTTGTGGGAAAATAATGTTTCGAATTTTCCTTATTGCTTCTAGTGAAGAAGGATTTGGTAAATATAGAAAGCCCTTTCGATTTTCTCGCTTGACCATGGTATACGTCCAGTGGGTTCGCACCCTTATAACCCCATGGATTCTCATATGCACTTAGTTTTCATTGCTGGCCCGTCGCATGTAATATAATATATTTCGCAGTCTGTGGCTCCCCATGGTACAGTGTTCACTCGCATTCCTCCTATAGGTTGTCCGAGTGCAATAGTGGCCTTCCACCTCCAACTTTTCCGCCTTATATCCCCCCCCCCCAACCTAAGGCAAGGAGCCACAGACACATTTTCACCCCTAAGCGAAACTCACCCCGTCCACGTTTCCCAGCAATTACGCTCGAAATCTAACGACCGATGTATCGAACAATGGCTCCCTGCAGATGTGTGATTTCGCGAGATTTCACGTAATCCGAGCGGAAGCTCTGACGATCGTTTTCACAAGAGCTCTGAACCTTTAAAAAGATCCAGAGAAGGCGAAAAGATTTCACGAGGTAGATTTTAATTTTTTGATTTTGAAAAGTCTAAGAATGGCCCTCTTCGACGAAGAAGGTGTGAATCTCGAGACAGTGAGGGTACGTGGGTTAGATTTCGCAGATGATAAGGTTTTTATGGCAGATTCAATCAAAGACTGGCAAAGAATGCTGAACAAACTGGTTACAAGCAAGAAGGACATGGGCCTCAAAATTAACCTGAATAAAACAAAAATTATAGTGTTTTGAGGAAAAGGTGAGAAAACAATGTGCAACATTGTCCTAATTGATGAGAGAATAGAACAAGTTGATGAGTGCGAACAGCATGAAATTCCTGCGCTTGATATGCGGCAAAACACTGATGGAAAAAGTGAGTAATGAGATGATCCTCAAAGTATGTGGTGTAGAGGAGACACTAGTTGACAAATGTGCTCGAAATCTAACGAACGATGTATCAAACAATGGCTCCCCGTAGATGTGTGATTTCGCGAGATTTCACGTAATCCGAGCGGAGCTCTGACGATCGTTTTCACGAGAGCTCTCAAACATTTAAAAAGATCCAGAGAAGGCAAAAAGGTTTTCGAAGGTAGTTTTTAATTTCTTTATTTTAAATAGTCTAAGAATGGCCCTCTTTGACGAAGAAGGTGTGAATCTCGAAACAGTGAAGGTACGTGGGTTAGCTTTCGCAGATGATAAGATTGTTATAACAGATTCAATCGAGGACCTGCAAAGAATTTTGGACAAAATGAATACAAGCATGAAGAACATGGGCCTCAAAATTAACGTAAATAAAACAAAAATTATGGTCTTTGAAGGGAAAGGTGAGAAAACAATGTGCAACCACGAAGTAGTATGAGGAGATCCAACTCTATGGGCCATTTCGGAAAATTTTACCCCCATTTTTCCGTGCCCACATCCTATAGCACTTCAGATAACGTATTCTAGCGCCTCTTGCAGAAAACCGTTATAACATAGGTTTTGACGTTGGTTTTCAACAGTTTCAAATTTTCTCATGAGAGGCGCTACAATACATAATCTGGTATGCTGTGGGTATGGTATAGGAAGTGGGCCCGGAAAAATGGGGGGTATCCTTATATTAGAGTTGGATCTCCTTACACTACTTCGTGTGTGCAACATTGTCCTAAATGATGAAAGTAGAACAAGTTGATGAGTGCGAACAGCATGAAATTCCTGTGCATGATATGCGGCAAAACACTGATGGAAAAAGTAAGTAATGAGATGATCCTCAAAGAATGTGGTGTAGAGGAGACACTAGTTGAAAAATGTGCTCGAGATCTAACGACCGATGTATAGAACAATGGCTCCCCGTAGATCTGTGATTTCGCGAGATTTCACGTAATCCAAGCAGAAGCTCTGACGATCGTTTTCACGAGAGCTCTCGAACCTTTAAAACGATCCAGAGAAGGCGAATAGGTTTTGGGAGGTAGATTTTAATTTCTTGATTTTTAAAAGTTTAAGAATGGCCCTCTTCAACGAAGAAGGTGTAGATCTCGAAACAGTGAAGGTACGTGGGTTAGCTTTCGCAGATGATAAGGTTGTTATGGCAAAGTCAATCAAAAACTTGCGAAGAATGTTGAACAAACTGAATACAAGCATGGATAATATGAGGCTCAAAATTAAAGTAAAAAAAAAAAAAAATGATAGAAAACAATGTGCAACATTGTCCTAAATGATGAGAGAATAGAATAAGTTGATAAGTGCGAAAAGCATGAAATTCCTGCGCATGATATGCGGCAAAACACTGATGGCAAAAGTGAGTAATGAGATGATCCTCAAAGAATGTGGCGTAGAGGAGACACTAGTTGACACATGTGAAAGAAATTCTTTAGGATGGTTTGAGCATGTTGAAAGAATAAAAGATGAACGACTAACGAAACAAGTGTATCAAGGTAAAGTGAATGGCAGTGTGCCCAGAGGCAGACCGCGGAAAGAATGGTATGAATGGGTAAATGAAACCCTAATTCGAAGAGACATAAGAAGCCATAGAAAACAAGCTCTTGCAGTAAAAATGCATGGACGTGAAGGAAGCTAGATAGGTATGTAAGGACAGAAAAGTGTGGCGACAAATAGTTTATTAAAAAAGTGTATATTGAATGAATGACGCCTGAAACAAAGGATCTTGGATAATCATGGGCCCGAGTGTGAAGCTTCACATGATGACTTTGTGAGGCTCTTCACCTGGGGTGATTGACAGAGAGATTGATCAGCAACCTGGGTCAGAGCAGTATTGCGGAACGAACGTGTCACTTAAATAAATAACACGAGAATTCTAGAAAAATATAAAAATCTATACCTTCTTCTCCGCATTACTCCCTCCCTCACCGAGTGAGTCACGCTCACCACGATAGGGAAACGGCTAAATGGTTTTTCGTTTATATTTTTGTTCTGGTTGAAAATTATAGTGTTTGGTTGAAAATTCTACTATTTGGTTGAAATTTTTTTTATTTTGTCGGAAATGCAACTCTTTTCTTAAAAAGTCATCCTTTTTGGTCAAAAATACAACAACTTGGTTGAAAGTTGAACTACTTTGTTAAAAATTTATCTTTTTGGTAGATGATTCAACTCTTGGGTAACTTTGGTTCAAAATTTAACTATTTTGTTAAAAATTCATTCATTTTAGTTGAAAATTCATCTTTAAAGTAGGAAATTGGACTAGTTTGTTTAACACTAAAAATATAAATATTCAATTTTTTGTTGAAAATGTATATTTTTATTCGAAAATTGATCTCCTCATTTTTGAAAATTCATCTTTAAAGTAGGAAATTTAACTAGTTTGTTTAACACTAAAAATATAAATATTCAATTTTTTGTTGAAAATGTATATTTTTAATCGAAAATTGATCTCCTCATTTTTTTAAATTCAACCATTTGGTTGATATTTCATGTACTTTGTTGAGTATTGAACTATTTTGCTGAAAATTCGTCTTCTTTTGTTCAATTCGACTGTTTTTTATTTAAAATTAAAATAGTTTTTGATTAAAATATCAAGTATTACAAGTTTCGTTGAGAATTCATATTTTTGTTTCAAAAATTCAACTGCATTGTAGAAAAATCGTCTTTCTGGCCTGAAAAATAAAAAATTTGGTAGAAAACTAAACTATAGTTGAAAATAACCTTTTTTGTTGAAAATTCAACTTTTCTTTTATAGAAAATACGTCTTTTTTGGTAAAAATGCAACTGTTTGGTTGACAGTTCATCTTTTTAGTTGAAAATTCAACTATTTTTGTAGAAGATTTAATTATTTAGTTAAAAATTGAACTATTTATTTGAAAAATTAATCACCTGGTGGAAAATTAATTTTTTTGTTGAAAATGAATATTGTCGGGTGAAAAATTCAACTGTTTTGTGGAAAATTCATCTATTTTGTTGAATATCCGTCTTTTGGTTAGAAAATTAATCTTCTTTTTTGAAAGCTCATCTTTTAGGCTGTGGACTCAACTATTTTTTTTTAAATCGTTTTTTTTTTGGTTCAATGTTACTGATAAAAAATTAGTTTTTTGTTAAAAATTAATTTTTCAAACTGAAAATGTAACTATTCCATACTCGGTTGAAATTTCATCTTTTTTAGTTGAAAACTTATCTTGTTTAGCTTAAAATTTAACTATTTTGTCAGTCAACTATTCAACTATATTTGAAATAATACTTGGTACGCCTTTTTGAATAGAAAATTTTTCTTCTTTATTGAAAAATCATTATTTTGGTTCAGAATTCAACTCTTTTCTTGATAATTCCTGTATTTTAGTTGAATTCAACCGGTTGGCAAGTCATTTTTTTTTTAATCAATTTTTCAGAATTCCAATGTAACTATTCCATTTTTGATTGAAAATTTAGATTTTTTATTTGAAAATTCAACAATTTGGTTAAAAGTTAATCTCTCTTGATTAAAAATTACATTCTTACTGAAAATTTATCTTTGTAGGTTCAAAATTCAACTATTTTGTTGAGCAATCTTCTCTGTTCGAAAATTCACCTATTTGTTCGAAAATCCGTCCTTTTTGATTAAAAATTCATCCTTCAGGGTAGATCATCTTTTTGGTTGAAAATTTTGAAAATTCATCTTTCTTTTTTATTTCAAATATATATCTTGTATTCTTGCAATACAAAATATTAAATCTTTCATAAAAAATATCCCAAAATTGGTAACGTAGATTATGGATGATACCTTATTTTAGCATCTATTCCTGAAAACCTAAAAAAAGTAACAATTTTTAATACAATCATTTTACAACAGGGTAGTTGAAAAAAACTGAAGTTCGAATTTAATTTGGTATAATGGCTCATTTTCAGAGGTTCCCAAAAAAAGTAAATACGTTTTTTTTTCTTGATCACACAACGTCTAGGGGTTTCACCTACCCACTCAATTTTTTTATTGTATTGCATCGATTTTGGATATTGACCTTCCTAACCCCTTTCAGCATTCTCTAAAAACCACCCTCTACACAAGGATCAAGTATTTTGCGGTGTATTGGTCGTAAATATTACTTTTGTGTATTTTTTTATGGCAGATCATTTTTAATGCTTGAATTTAAGAGTTTAATTCATTTTTGTATTCATTATTAATTGTTTGAACAATTTTTATTTGTTTAAACAATAATTTTTCACATTTAATCGCAAATTATTGATATCGTCACAAGGATATAAACTAATTTGTCAATATAAAATATCAGCAGGGCCGATTTAATTCGTTGTTAATTCATTAATCAATTTTATATTCTGGAAAAATTAGTGACAAAATTAATTAGGTCGTTCAAACAACCCTCTCAAATACTTTCCCATCCCTCACTTCGCTATACGCTTCCTCACCCCTTTCAAACTTCTTCATTCAGTTCTTCCCCCTCTCTTCGCTTCCCCAGCTAACACTACCCTCCCCCCACTCCTCTTTCCAGCCATCACTTCCCCTCCGCTACTCAGCCTCATTTCCAATAAGTTTCTCTACTTCCCCTCACTTACTCTTACTTTTAAAACTTCCCCTACATGATGTCCTTTCAATTCTCCTACTTCCCTACCATAATTTCCGATACTACCCTCCTTATAATTTGAACTCACTTCCCAAATTCTCCTCCCACTAATTTTCTCTACTTCCCCTTATACCTCCTACTTCAATTACTCCCCCCCCCCCCCTGAATTCCAATCACTTCCCATCACTTCTTTTACTCCCCCTCAGTTGCGTCACTACGCTCCTTATAATTTTCACTCACTTTCCAAATTCTCCTCCCACTAATTTTCTCTGCTTCCCCTTATACCTCCTACTTCACCTACCCCCCCCCCCCCCTTAATTTCAATCACTTCCAATAACTTATTGTACTCCCCCTCAGTTGCGCTACTACTCTCCTTATAATTTTCACTCACTTTCCATATTTTCCTCCCACTAATTTCCCCTACTTCACTTACTTCCCCCCCCCTGAATTCCAATGACTTCCCATCACTTCTTGTACTCCCCCCTCAGTTGCTCTACTTTTCTCATAAATTCCATTCATTTGCCGTTGTTTTCCTTCACTTTGCCTCCCCTCATTTCCCCTACTTTTTCACAAAATTATCCAGAACTCTCCCATCCCTTATTTCCCTAGTCGTTCCTATCCCTAATTTTCTCTCCCGACATTTTCCATACTTCCCCACTCCTCATGTTCCCTCACTTCCCCTAACTTCCCTACCCTGATTTCCCCTTAGTTCCCATGCTTCCTCTACACCTTTTTCTTTTACTTTTCGTCACTTCCCCTCCTTGAAAAAAGTACGATGGATGGCCGGACCGACGGAAATCCGACCGAAACTATTAGGGTTTCTGTCTAGGGCCACGAAACCTTAATAAGATGAAAACATGTAGATCTTAGGCTTTTGTAGCCCCACACTGAGAAAAAAATCGCACTGTTATAGTAGGCTGATCTCTTAATATTACAGCACGGAACTTCATATGCGAAAGTGGTATGAATTTCTACCAATATTGGCATCAGGTTAGACATTTTTGGCATTAAATGTCATATACTATAAAAGAATCAAGCGCATGCCGTTATTGCTGGAGTCACATTCCCTTAGAGCAGTTGTGCCTTGCGGAAATAGCTCCAACTTTGCCTTGCTACGGTTGTAAGAAAACCCATCCTATTAGAGTATGAGTACTCTTACAAGAGAGATATTAGGCCACGCCTACCGGCGCTTGCGCGTGGCCTAATATCTCTTTTGCAAGAGTGCTCATACTCTAATAGGGTATTTTTTCTTACAACCGTAGCAAGGCGAAGTTCGGGCTATTTTCGCAAGGCATAACGGCTTTAAAAGCACGAAGCTTTGTACTTTTTTAGGATGAAGGGATTCCTGCTTAAAATGAATGAATTTTGTACCAAGATAGCAAGAATGAAACCTGCGACAAAAGCATCACTAGTGCTCTTACTATTATAGGCATATTTTTTTCTCCGTGCAGGTAGGAACCATTATAGTTTTGGATAGGTGTCCCTTCATATGTGTGTCGTAATCTTTTCCAAGAAGGGGAAGTGAGGGTAAATGATGCGAGGGGAAGTAGGAAAAGTCAGGAGAAAAGAGCAGAGGGAAGCGGGGTGATTGGGAGAATGATGTGATGGGAAGTGAGGAAGTGAGGAGGAATGTGGCAAGGAGAAGTGAGGGGAGGGGAATTTAGGAGAAATAAGAAGTGCTAGAGTGAGGAAAAAGTAGGAAGAACCAGTAAGTGGAAGTGAGGGGAAGTAGGTTAAATGATTGGAAGTGAGGGGAGGAATTCTAGGACAGTACGGGTGAATAGCAAAGGGTAAGTGAGGAATGGGGAAGGGAAGTAGAGGAGGGGAAGTGTTAGCTGGGAAATCAAGAAGAGGGGGAAGTAGATGACAAAGAAGTTGTGAAAGGGAGGGGTAGCGAAGGGCCAAGTGAGGGAAGGGGAAGTAGTGGAATGTAGTGGGAGTGGGGGGAGTGGGGAAGGGAAATTATAGGAGGTGGAGGATTGAACGACTTAATTATCGTCCTAATAGGCTATGAACCTCTTTCTTGTAGGCGTACGGCGTGTGCTTTAACTAATTTTTTTTCTTCAAATTTTTCAACAATTTCATATTTTTGTAACTTCTAATGTTACAATTTGAAATGTTAACGAGTCAAGACTTTCTATTTCAAACAATTCAGTTTCAAACTGTTGAGTATTGGATATTTGATTTATAATTGCTCATTTTAAATAAGCACTCATGTTGCTAAATAAAAAATAAATATAATGTAATAATAACTAAATGTTGCTAAATAGTCAAAAATTGTTCTTTTTTTAAATTAAAAACTTTAAAATTCAATGGGCTAAAAATAGAATATTTTAGATTTGAAGAATATTTGAGTACGATTTGAAATTGAATAAGAACTTTTAATTAAGAATCTAATAATTTCGAGTTATTTCAAAATTGAAAATAGTTTAGAGATTTTCAATTACACGTTTAAATTTGTTTAACTACTAAGTACTCAGTATTAGAACTTCAGTTCAATCAAATTTTTTTTAAATATTCTCCTTACTTTGGAAATTTTGATTTTTGAGATGACAGATACATATGTTATTTTACTTAATAAGTGAAGAAGCTTAAATACATTTTTAAAGGCACAGTGTTAAAATAGTGGCATCGTTGAAAAAAGTGTCAAAAAATGTCAATAGCGCCGTGAGTCCGAGGCCTAAAATGCTAACATTTTTATTTAGAATTCAAAATTTCTACATTTTTTAAAGATTATTTGTGTAATTGCGCCCCCTTGCGGAATGTACCGGGTGAAAAGGTTCTTGGCGGGACTTTGCCAGACTCAACCCCTAAAAATAATATACTTTTCTAAATAACTTTCATCGATTTTAATTAAAGACAAATCAAGAAAATTTAATTTTCCTTCAGTTTTAATTTCGACAGTAAATTGCAATCTGGGGTGTATACTATTAAAAGCATTAAGAATAGTGTTAACATTATTTTTATGTACACTAAGTACCGAATCATCAACATATCTTGCATAAAAATCAATATTAAAATCAATTTTTTGGAAAACTTCATTCTCTAAATCCTCCATAACAATTTCAGCTAAAATAGGAGACAAAAATGATCCTATGGGAGTTCCAAACTTTTGTTTATCGAAATTATTATTAAATTTGAAATATACTGAATGAAAAACATATTGTATAGCATCAAGAAATTGTTTTTTCGGAATTTTGGTATCAATTTCAATCAAATCTCAACGTTTTTGTATGACAATTTCAACTCATTCGTAAGGGATATTTGGAAACATAGCTATTACATCAAAAAAGACAAATATCTGATCTAAGGGTATTATTACATTGTCAATTAGTTTTAAGAAAGCATGACTATTTTTGATTGATGTTTTCGAGATTTCTATTGATTTTTTAATAATTTGACTCTATAATTCTTCCAATTTTCTAGTTGGAGAACCTATTGTTGAAATAACTGGTCGTAGAGGGTAGTCAGCTTTGTGAGCTTTCAGAAGGCCATAGGCTAAGGAGAGATTAGTACTCGTATCAATATCATATCTTTCAATATTATTACCTAAGTATTTATCAGTTCTCATTCTGTCTAAAATTGTAAAAGTCCCTTTTTGAAGCATTTTGGTTGAATTATTAGGAATCAATTGAAAACTATCTTGATCATCAAAAATATGCAATTTTTTTAAATATAAACATCCCTATGAATCGCTACTGTAATACTTCCTTTGTCTGATTTTGTGATCATTAATTCTGGATGATTTTCTAAGAAAATTTTTGCTTCAATTAAACCCTCATTCAATTCCTTTTGCTAGCCAAGTTTTTGGATTATCATTGTTTGAAAAATCATGAGATAAACCCATAAACTGATCTAAATTCATCAATTTTGTTCTCAGGTATTTTTTAAATATTGGATTCAATGTCAATAATGATTTCAAATAATTGTATATAGTTTTTTCCCAAGAATTTGTTGCTAAAACCATCACCTAATCTCAAAATATCAATAACTCTGTGTGGAATAATTACATTAAAAATATTCATTTCCATTTTTTAAATCATCGAAAAACTCTTTTCAAAGATCTTATTTTTTCAGGACAACTGCCTTAAGAGAGTGCGAATGGTTGATTTGCGATTGGGCTATTCGAATGTTTGGATAGGTTACATGGAAAAGTGTAAGTTGCTAAATTAGAGAGTTAAATTGGGATTTACATATGCCAAAGCAGCGGATCTTCTCGAATGCAATATGGTGTGTACCATGGTGTATTCACATAGATTCTATCGTGCAGGTGTCTGGCAGGACCAGAGAATATGCGAGACAGCTCACAAATTCGTGGTATCTTACGTCCTTTTTCAACATAAATTCTGCTTTCAATACAATCGCGATGTTACCGAACTCGAACACGCACCTTCTTTCTTCCTTTTTTTTCTTTCATTCTTCGCGAGTATTACGAATCCTTGATTACACGTGCCAATGAAACAGCTGTAAACTCTAGAATTATATTTAATTTTCAAAATTTTTGAACTAACCTTATCATTTTTATATAGGAACCTTAAGGCCATGTGATGAGTGGGTCACGTGACGAGATTCCTACCTTATCGGCACTTTTTTTATTTCCTAACTTACTTTCACGCGAATAGCCACATCTAGTTGATAATTTGGGATACTTAATAAGAAGCACTAAGAAAGGTGAGTCTCGACCTGAATGATTATAATTATGAAAAAAGTTTTTTTTATAAATAATTTTTTCTTGCTTTTTTCACGATTATTAAAATTTAGGACCAGACCCACCTTTCTTAGTGCGTCTTATTTATTATCCCAAATTTTCAAATCGATGTGGCTATTCATGTGAAAATAAGATAGAAAATAAAAAAAGTGTCGGTAAGGTAGGAATTCCGTCACGTGACCAACTCGTCACATGGCCTTAAGGCTATCCAAATGCTTATTCGACTGATTTAAATTCGATCAATCAAGAGTTTTTGATAACCGAGTTACAAACAAAATTTCAAGATTTGACTTTTTAATACAAAAAGTAATAACTAAATACAAAAATAATAAGTAAACAATAATATTCCTAATGAAGTTTGAAAATATTTTAAGAACATTAGTCAAAGTAGGCGCCGCGCACCTACAAAAATGGATTTCGTAGCCTACTGAGACATTAATTAAGTCGTTCAAATTTCCAGCTACCCTACTCCCCCTCATTTCGCTTACTTCCCCTTTCCACCCAATAATTCCCCTTCCCTCACTCCCTATTTTCACTTTCTCCCCTTTTTTCCCCTCCTCTACTTCCCTCTTATTTTCCACCCTTACTTCCCCTTCTTCTCCTCCTCTGACTCCCCTCACTCCACCTTCACCAGCGCGACGCTGGAACGAGCGGGTCACGTGACCGGATTCCTACCTCAACGACACTTTCTTATTTGTAAACTCATTTTCACACGAATAGCCACATCGAGTTGAAAATTTGGGATAATAAATAAGAAGCATTAAGAAAGGTTGGTCTGGTCCTAAATTTGAATAATCATGAAAAAAAATCATTTACAAAAAAAACTTTTTTCATAATTATAAAAATTTAGGACCAGACCCACCTTTCTTAGTGCGTCTTATTAATCATCAAAAATTTTCAACTCGGTGTGACTATTGGTGTGAAAATAAGTTTACAAATCAAAAAAGTGTCGGTACGGTAGGAATCCGCTCACGTGACCCACTCGTCACATGGCTTCAAGGGCCGCCCATAAACTACTTCAGCAATTTTAGGGGGGTGGGGGTTACGTCAATAACTATGGTTAGTAACAGAGGGAGGTGAAGGAGATTAGTGGAAGTAACGTCACGAACTTTAACAAAGTTTCCGAAAGATGGCGCTGCAACGGTACAGTTAAAACATGAACTAACCTTTGGGAAAAACTATCGGGGAACTATTCGGGGCCAGGATGGACTATACTGACCGCTAATGTGGCGCTGTCAAGGCGGTACACAGTGGGCTGAATCGGGAATTTACTATTTAAAATCACCTACTGCGTACAATTCTTCACCGATTTTTAAATTTTTTGTTTGGAAGTGATCAATAATAGTTCCATAAGAGCGTCTTTTGATTACATTCTTTGATTTTCATCATTTTCTATTTTTTATATAAATAAACAAAAAGCGCTAATAAGACATTTTTTAATTATTATTTTTTATCTTCAAATAAATAACTCAATTAATACCATTTTCGATGAAAATAAATGTCGAAGTATCTAAAGAATATGAATAATTATCAGAATATTGAATCTAATTGTTATAAACAAATTATATTAACAAAATGTCAACATCGTGGAAATTTTGCTTGCAGATTATATTTGTGAGTTGAAATTGCTTGATTTTATCGACAGGATCATATTTAATCATGAAGATTTGTTTTCCGGTATACTTGTTTTTATTTAATAAACAAATTATATAAACAAATGCATGGTGTAGGCATTTATTGGCAGATAGTAATCGTTTTTCTTTTCTAGTACCTTTAAATCGTATTAGTAAAAATATTTAGTGATAAAGATTGGTCATTCGATATTATTTGTTTATTATAGTAAAAAATTTAATAAACAAATGCATAGTTTGGTCATTCATAGACAAAAAGTAATTGTTTTTCTCTCACCTCGTCTTCAAATTACATAAGTAATGATGTTCAGTGAAGAAGAATTGTCAACCAAAATTATTTGTTCATTTTATAAACAAATTTTATAAACAAATGCATAGTTTGACCATTTATAGATAGAAAGTAAACGTTTTTATTTCTGATCGTCTTTAAATTATATTAGTGGCCATTCTTAGTGATGCAGACTTATCATCCAATATTATTTGTTTATTCTATAAACAAATTTTCTAAACAAATGCATAGTTTGGCAATTTATGGGCAGAAAGTAATTGTTCTTCTCTCTAATCGTCTTCAAATTACATAAGTAGTGATGTTTAGTGACGAAGAATTGTCATTCGATATTATTTATTTATTTTATAAACAAATGCATAGTTATTTCCTATTTCCCTCTTTAGACATTTTTGAAAGAATTCTTCTTTTTCCACTATTTTCAAGCAACTTCCTCTTTTTCCATTTCTTCTCGTTTTTTCGCTTTACAGCCAATGGAAATAATATTACCTAATAAGAAAATCAAACAATTTTTGATTCAAAGTCAAATTTTTTTTTAAAGTCCACTATCGTATTTTTGGTTCGAAATTCATTTTGCTTGAAAAATTTTACTACTTTTTTAAAAATTAATTTATTATTTTGTTAAAAATGCCATTACTTTGTTAAACAGTAATCTTTTTTGGTTAAAAATTCAACAACTTGGTTGAAAACGGATCTTTGTGGTTAAAAATTAATTTTTGTTGTTGAAGATTGATCTTTTCAATTTAAAAATTCAACAATTTGGTTTCAAATTTATTTATTTTGTTAAAAATTCGTCTTTTTTCGTATAATTCAACTGTTTTTTATTTCAAATTTACATATGTTGTGGTGGAAGATTACCTATTTTAGTTACAAATTCAACAGTTTAGTAAAAATTATTCTGTTTTGTTTGAGGATTCATTTATTTCGTTGAAAATCGTCTTTCTTAATTGAATTCAACTATTTTTTACTTCAAATTAAAATATTTTTTCCTTGAAAATTGATCACTTTATTTGAAGGTTCAAATATTTGCCAAGAATGAACTTTTTTGTTAAAATTTTATATTTTCGGGTTAAAAATCAACTGTTTTGTAGAAAATGCATCTGTTTGGTTGAAAAATCAACTACTTCGTTGAAGTTTCCCTATTTAGGGGTAAAAATTAATTTTTTTATCTGAAAGTTCAACTAATTCGTTGAAAAAAAACTTTTTTGTTGAAGTTTCATATTTTCGGATTGGAAACTAAACTGTTTTGTATAGAAAATTTGTCTTGTTGCCTGAAAGTTCAACAATTGTGTAGACAATTTAACTATGTGGTAGAAAATTTAACTGTTTTATAGAAGAATTAATGCATTTTGGAGAAAATTTCTTTTTTTGGCTTAAAAACTAATTTTTAAATTAATTCATAAATACTTGACTGAAAATGAACTTTTTTGTTGAAATCTATTATTTGTAGGTTAAAAATTCGACTGTTTTGTATAGAAAATTCATCTTTTTGTTTTCAAAATTCAATAAATTGTTTGGAGATTTAACTATTCTGTAGATCATCCGCTTTTTTAAGAATAAAAATTAATTTTTGGTAGAAAATTAATCTTTTTGGTAGAAAATTAATCTTTTTGGTTGAAAATTTATCTTTTTTTTAAATGTTATAATTTCATTGAAAATTCAACTGCTTTGTAGAAACTTCATCTTTTTACATTCTCATCATAATGAGAAAGTATTGGTTTTATGTGAAAAATGACTTTCGCGGATTCCATCAAATGTCGACGTTTTGAGGCCCCCTGAGTCAGAAAAAAT
>CAKNYM010051421.1:251761-271726 GCA_932195095.1 Andricus curvator | reverse complement strand
TTTTTATGTAAAACAGACATAATTAAACCAAAAGCAGGTCATAACGATGAAGCTTACTAAGAGAGTATTAGCCTGCGAAGCGCGTAATAGCGAGCACACGAAGTGTGAAAACCTAGACGACAAACGTGTCCGAGCGCGCAGCGCAAGGTGAATACATTATCGAGCGCGAAGCGCGAGATCCAACGGGTGCGCGCCCTAGGCGCGCTGAAATTTATTTTGTTGAGAATTCGTCTATTGTAGTAGGAAATGATTCTTCTTGGTTGAAAATTCATTTTTTTTTACTTAAAAATTCTACATTTTGGATGCAATTTTTGCTTTATTGACTGAATAATCTTCCTTTGTTAAAGATATTTTATATATTTTGTAGAAATTTCTTCTTTTTTGATTCAGTACAGGAAAAAGTCAGGGATTTAGAAGAAAAATGTTGCAAAAGTCAGAGAATTTCTATAACTTTGAATAACTGTCAAGCAGAATGAAGTTGAAATATTTTTATTTTTATTTGAAATTATTTTATTCCGTTTATAAAAGATTCTAGGTTAAAAATGTTGCAAGTTTCAGATTTTGGTATTTAATTAATTATGGTCAGGAAAAATGAAAAATTATTCAGGGAAAAATTAAGGAATTTTCAAAATAAAGTTTTGCGGTAACCCTGAAATAATATTCTTGTTAGTAATTTATTTGCCTTATATTTATATTTATATTACTTTTTTTCTTGCAAATTCTTTCTCCTGAAGATTATCTTTTTAGCTATAGAATTGATTACTTGTTTGAAAATTTAACAGTTTTGTTGAAAAGTAATTATTTTTGGTTGAAAATTCAACTATTTCATAGAAAATTTACTTGTTGTTTAAAATTCATATTTTGGTGTTAAAAACTCAACTGAAATCTTTCTTGGATGAAAATTCAACTATTTATTTGAAAATTCGTTTATTTAATTTAAAAATTCATCTGTTTTAGTAAAATTTTTATCTTTCTTGGACAAAATTGCAACTATTTGGTAGAAGATTCAATAAGTTTGTTGAAAAGAAATCCTTTTTGGGTAAAAATTCAACTGTTTGGTTGAAAATTCGTCTTTTTGGGTTGAAAAATCAAGTACCTTCGTAGAAAATTGACTTCTTGTTTAAAACTCATATTTTAATGTTGAATAGTCGAACTGAAATCTTTTTTTTATGGAAATTCAAATTTTTTTAAATTTGATCTTTTGATTTAAAAATTTATCTGTTTTAGCAGAAATTTCATCTTTCTTGGATAAAAATACAACTATTTGGTTGAAGATTCAATAAATTTGTTAAAAAGTCATCCTTTTTGTTTAAAAATTCAACTGTATTGTTGAAAATTTGTCTTTTTGGGTTAAAAAATCAGTATCCTCGTAGAAAATTGACTTCTTGTTTAAAACTCCTATTTTAATGTTGAATAGTAAAACTAGAATCTTTTTTTGGACGAGAATTCAAATTCTTTTAAATTTGATTTTTAGATTTGAAAATTCATCTGTTTTAGTACACATTTCACTCCTCTTGGGTAAAAATTGCAACTATTTGGTTGAAGATTCAATAATTTTGTTGAAAAGTAATTATTTTTGGACAAAAATTAAAATTTTTTGTTGAAAATTCAAGTATTTCCGAAGAAAATTTACTCCGTATTTAAATGTTGAAAAATCAGATTAAAATCTTTTTTTGCTGAAAATTCACATTTTATGATTGAAAATTCAATTTTTACATAGAAAACTCGTCTTTTGGCTTGAAGGTTCAACAGTTTAGGTAAATATTTTTCCTCAGGACTGAAAAATCTTTTCTTGTTGAAAATTCGTCTTTGTGGTTTTAAAATTCATTTTTTAATCGAAATTTCATATCTTTTGGTTGAAATAACAACTATTGCACTTTTTTGTTGAAAATTCATGTTTTTAGGTTGGAAATTCAATAATTTTGTGGATACCTCAATTATTTTGTTAAAAATTCCAGCAGTTTGTTGAAAATTTTATTATTTTGTTGAAAATTTGAATATTTTGTTCTCAATGCAATTATTTTGTTAAAGAAGCATGTTATATGGTAGAAACTTCATTTTTTGTTTGAAATAAATAAATAAATTTGAAAATTTCAAATTTGTATCTGAAATATTGTTTTATTCCGTTTATAAATACCTTGTGTTAAAAGTATTACTAGATCAAAATGCTGGTATTTGAATGTTTATGATTAGGTAAAATAAGAAATTGGTCAAGGAAAAATCAGAGAATTACACAGCCACACAAAAAAAAACATCTTTTTTCGGTTTTGGAGGTCAGACCATGCTTACTATATATTTTTGGGGTCGCTGAATCCGAATGTCCAAAAAACCCCCGCTCGTCAGGTTTTCTGACATAACTTTGAAAAAACCTTATACAAAATTTTGTTCCAGGTCCGGAAGTCAGACCATGTTTACTTAATGGTTTTGGGGTCGCTGAATCCGAATCCGAGGTAAAAAAACCCAGCACGTCAGGGTTCTGAGATAGCCTCATGAAACATCACAAAATTTCTTTCTTCGAGTACGTGGATCAGACCATGTTTATTATATGTTTTTGGGGTCGCCGAAAAAATCGTCTCTTTCTGACGTCTCTGACGTGCTGGAGTTTTTTACACTACGGATTCGGATTCAGCGACCCCAAGAATATATAGTAAACATGCTCTGACCTGCGAACTCGTAAAAAAAAGTTTTATAAGGTTTTTTTGAGATTATGTCAAAATCCTTACTTGCTGGGATTTTTTGGACCTCGGATTCAGATTCAGCGACCCAAAACCATATAATAAACATGGTCTGACCCCCAGGCTCGAAAAAAAAAAGTTATATGGGTTTTTGAGGTTATGTCAGAACCCTGACGTGCGGGGGTTTTTTGGACCTCGGATTTGGATTCAGCGACCTCAAAAACATACACTAAACATGGTTTGACCTACAGACCCGGGAAAATATTTTTCATTAGGTTTTTTGAGATTATGTCAGAACCGTAACGTGCTAGGGTTTTTTTGACCGCGGATTTGGATTCAGCGACCCCAAAAACATATAGTAAACATCGTCTGACCTCCAGACCGGGAAAAAGCTTTTTTATGAGGTTTTTTGAGTTTATGTCAGAACCCTGACGTGTTGGGGTTTTTTGGACCTCGGATTTGGATTCAGCGACCCCAAAAACATATAGTAAACATGGTCTGACCAACTGACCTCCAGACCCGAAAAAAGATTTTTTTTTGTGTGGCTGTGTTATGAAAACGAATTTTCACCCTGCAAAGCATTATCTTAAATACAAAAAATGTTCATTAGTCCCATATCTTCACAGAAAAAACTGAGGGTTCGGTGATGTTGCGGCTCAAGTAAAAGTTGGTATCATTTAGAACTGAGACTCCAATAGAACTCTATTTTAGGGTTCCTCTTTAGTTCGTTGATATCCGATAGATGGCTATTCATATATTCAACTGCGCATGTGCCGAAAAGCGCGGGCCTATTTGAAATCAATAAGTACATTGCATAATTATACAGATAAATACTAACAAACACTTTGTATTCTTTTTGAAAATAAATGTAATTAAATGACAGAAATACCTAACTTCCTAAAAAAATATAATATTAACGTAATATTGCAAGAGTATATTATATAATTTTAAATAGAACCGCGCTTCTTTGTTACATGCGCAGTTGAAAACGTCGGATATTCAACATAATCTTAAAACCTGTAATATTTCATATGCACTATCTTCCTTTCTAATTTTAGTTTCTTCATTAAATTTTTCCCAGTCAAATATTATTTAATCTGAATTACAAACTAAAATGTGCATCATGAACTTGTAAAATCTTTATAGTGAGTCAAGGCAGAATTGAAAAAAGGGTTTTATTGGAACCGTTTCAATCCATACTTTGGGTTCATTTAGAAACCATTTATCATTTTGGGTTCCTTTTCATTAAAAGAGGTTCCTTTTTTTTGCAGCTCCTTTGGAACCAAAAATTGGTTTTAATGGAAACCCCCGTTTTTCTGCGTTATTATTTCTGAAAACCATAAATTATATACAGTAAGAGGGGATATAATCCGTTACGTGATTTAAGTACGGCCCCTATAAGCTTCATCATGTTGCCGCTAGATGGATGGCGTTTTCCTGCACTCGGGCAACGACTTTAACATCTTGGATATTTCAGTCTAATGTTTCGCGGTACCATCATATACTTTAAACATCTACGTTTTATCATCCATTTATCTCCGGGTACGCTCCCCTAGCTGCTGACAAGCCCGTTAGAAGTTCATATCAATTCCCGCGGTTATTTTCGCATCGAAAGAAGCAGGAAAAATTCACCTCAATCCCTGATATATACACGACGGGAACATTGTTTCACATCGACTCCAGGCAATCACATAAATAAGTCAGGAGCGGAATCGAGAATCACGCCGAGTGGCCGGGCAATTTCGCATTCACGGTCTGCAGGGAAAACGCGCTTGAGAAGCGTATTTCGCCGGACCCCGTCAAACAATATCGAACCCTCTTTTTAGTATTTCCATCTCACTCACTCACCTCAGTCTTCTTACTTCATACACCGAGATGTCCGAGGACTGGGCCGATAAAAACGGAACTTTTTCCCCATACCATGGAAAGGACTGAATTATCGCGGCTCGTTACATATTCCTTTTTATGTGTCCTCCACCATAAATAGGAAAGGTAAAAGCGAAGTGACGGTTAGGGATGTATGGGGTATCATGTGTCTCTGTGTTTCTCTATGTGTGTGTTTTAGCGTACGAGCTGTGTTTTTGCATGGGACAGAGTCTCGAGGGGGTCATCACTCGCACTTCGGGGATAGTCAGTGTCCAGTCCACATGCACCACCCCTAGGAAGCCGATCCGTTCGACTGGCCTGACAACTGATATTGCGTGATCTATGGCTCTGACCATTGCACACTTGGGACAAAACTGACCCCCCCCCCTTTCCTGTTCACGAGTCGCCAACGAGCTCCTTCTTCCTCAGTCTTGGATCTCTCACTTTGCTCACTTCTTTCCAAGTTTCCCAACCCTCGGGGGGGTTACTTGGACCGGTCACGGCAGAGAGATTCCCGGTCTGTGTGTGTGTGTGTCAACACATCCAAAATTCCATGCACGAAGAGAAAAGCAGCCCATATTGGAAAGAAGCAAACAACAAAGTAATAGATGTCCCGAAGAGAATGTAACGCCCGGCCCAGAGAGTCCACTTCGTCAATAAACAATCACGGTGTAATAGAAAAAAAACTCACCCCTGAAAGACTCGAAGATATAGAGGGGGTGTGACCCCAGTATATATAAAAAAAACCGCCAACACCGAATCGGACCAGGAGCCCGTAAAATATTTATTGCGGCATATGCGTAGATTCGAGTTCACTCGAGTATGCATCGGGCGCGGATTACCATGAATCAGGGAAAAATAGGCTCACGGATTTCTGGTGGGGTTGGTTGGTGGAGAAGGGTTCTAGGCGTTTGAACGTTTCCTTGTCTACGTGAAAAAGAAACAGATGACTTTAACAAAATATTTAATTTTTTAACAAAATAATTCAACATTTTCAACCAAGTAATCGAATTTTCAAACTAAAAATATTAAAATTCAAGAAAAAAGTTCCTTTTCAACTGAAAAGGATGAATTTTGAACAAAGCGGTTGAATTTTAGACCCAAATTGTTGAATTTTCAACCTAACAAAGATACATTTACAACCAAATGGTGGAATTTCCAAATAAAAAAGATTAAAATTCAAGAAAGAAGTTAATTTTCAACCAAGAAAGATAAATTTTCAATAACAAATGATGAATTTACCAAAAAACTGTTGAATCTTAGACCAAAAAGAATGACTGACGAAATAGTTGACTTGTCAACAATATAATAACATTTTTAACAAAATGGTCGATTTTTTAAACAAAAAATATATATAATCAATATATAAAATCAAGAAAAAAGTTCATATTTAACTAAGAAAGATAAATTTCTAATCCAAGAGGATTATATGCGTAGATTCGAGTTCATTCGAGTATGCATCGGGCGCGGATTACCATGAATCAGGGAAAAATAGGCTTAAGGATTTGTGTGTGTGGGGGGGGGGGATTGGGTGGGAGAAAAGGTGTTCAGGCGTTTGAACGTTTTCTTTTTTTCGTGACAAAAAAACAGATGACTTTAACATAATTAATAATTTTTTAACAAAATAACTTAATTTTTCACCAAATTGTATACACAGATACATTTTCAACCAAGTAATCGAATTTTCAAACTAAAAATATTAAAATTCAAGAAAAAAGTTCTTTGTCAACTAAAAAAGATGAATCTTCAATTGAAAAAGATAAATTTTGAACAAAATGGTTGAATTTTAGACACAAAAAGTTGATTAACAAAATAGCTGAATCTTTAACCCAAAAATATGACTGCAACAAAATAGTTGAATTTTTAACCAAATCGTTGAATTTTCAACCTACCAAAGATACATTTCCAACCAAATGGTCGAATTTTCTAATAAAAAAGATTAAAATTCAAGGAAGAAGTTAATTTTCAACCAAGAAAGATAAATTTTCAATAAAAAATGATCAATTTACCAAAAAACAGTTGAATCTCAGACCAAAAGGGTGATTAACAAAATAGTTTAAACTTCGACCACAAAAATGACTGTAACAAAATAGGTGACTCATCAACAATTTAATAACATTTTTAACAAAATGGTCAAATTTTTAAACAAAAAATATATAAAGTCAAAAAAAAAGTGTATATTTAACTAAGAAAGATAAATTTTTAATCCAAAAGGATTATATGCGTAGATTTGAGTTGACTCGAGTATGCATCGGGCACGAATTACCATGAATCAGGGAAAAATAGGCTCACGGATTTGGGGGGGGGGGGGGGGATTGGTTGGTGGAGAAGGGTTCTAGGCGTTTGAACGTTTCCTTTTCTACTTGATAAAAAAACAGATGATTTCAACAAAATAATTAATTTTGTAACAAAATAATTTAATTTTTCACCAAATTGTATATACAGATACATTTTCAAACAAGTAATCGAATTTTCAAACTAAAAATATTAAAATTCAAGAAAAAAGTTCTTCTTCAACTAAAAAAGATGAATTTTAACAAAACGGTTGAATTTTAGACCCAAAAAGATGATTTACAATATAGTTAAATTTTCAACCTAAAAAGATGGATGCAACAAAATAGTTGAATTTTCATCAAAGTAATTAAATTTTTAACAAAATAGTTGAAATTTTAACCAGATCGTTGAATTTTCAACCTACCAAAGATACATTTTCAAACAAATGGTCGAATTTTCAAATAAAAAAGATTAAAATTCAAGAATGAAGTTAATTTTCATCAAGAAAGATGAATTTTCAATAAAAAATGATGAATTTACCAACAAAAAGGTAATCTTAGACCAAAAAGGATGACTAACAAAATAGTTTAATCTTCGACCAAAAATATGACTGTAACAAAATAGTTGACTTGTCAACAATATAATTAAATTTTTAATAAAATAGTCGAATTTTTAACCAAATAAAAATTTTTTCCAACAAAAAAGATTAAAATTCAAGAAAGAAGTTAATTTTCAACCAAGAAAGATAATTTTTCAATAAAAAAGAATGAATTCAACAAAAAACAGTTGAATCTTAGACCAAAAAGGATGACTAACAAAATAGTTTAATCTTCGACCAAAAAGATGACTGTGACAAAATAGTTGACTTGTCAACAATATAATTAAATTTTTAATAAAATAGTCGAATTTTTAACCAAATATTTGAATTTTCAACCTACCAAGATACATTTCCAACCAAATGGTTGAATTTTTAAATAAAAAAGATTAACATTCAAGAAAGAAGTTAATTTTCAACCAAGAAAGATAAATTTTCAATAAAAAATAATGAATTTACCAAACAACAGTTGAATTTCAGACCAAAAAGGATGACTAATAAAATAGTTTAATCTTAGACCAAAAAGACGACTGTAACAAAATAGTTGATTTGTCAATAATATAATGTAAATTTTTAACAAAATAGTCAAATTTTTGAAGAAATAAAAAAATTTTTAAATAAAAAATATTAAAATTCAAGAAAGAAGTTAATTTTCAACCAAGAAAGATAAATTTTCAATGAAAAATAATGAATTTATCAAAAAACAGTTGAATCTTGACTAATAAAATAGTTTAATCTTCGGCTAAAAAGACGACTGTAACAAAATGGTTGACTGGTCAACAATATAATTAAATTTTTAACAAAATATTTGAATTTTTAACCAAATTGTTCAATTTTCAACCTCAAAGATACAATTTCGACCACATAGTAGAATTTTCAAATAAAAAAGATTAAAATTCAAGAAACAAGTTAATTTTCATCCAAGAAAGATAATTTTTCAATAAAAAAGAATGAATTTACCAGAAAACAGTTGAATCTTAGACCAAAAAGGATGACTAAAAAAATAGTTTAATCTTCGACCAAAAAGATGACTGTAACAAAATAGTTGACTTGTCAACAATATAATTAAATTTTTAACAAAATAGTTGAATCTTTAACCAAAATGTTGAATTTTCAACCTACCAAAGATACATTTCCAACCAAATGGTCGAATTTTCAAATAAAAAAGATTAAAATTCTAGAAAGAAGTTAATTTTCAACCAAGAAAGATCAATTTTCAATAAAAAATGATGAATTTACCAAACCACAGTTGAATCTTAGACCAAGAAGGATCACTAAAAAAATAGTTTAATCTTCGACTAAAATAATGACTGTAACAAAATAGTTGACTTGTCAACAATATAATTAAATTTTGAACAAAATAGTTGAATTTTTAAACAAATTTTTGAATTTTCAACCTACCAAGATATGCATTCCCAACCAAATAATTTTTTTAAAAAATAAAACAGATTAAAATTCAAGAAAGAAGTTAATTTTCAACCAAAAACCTTAAATTTCCAATAAAAAATTGTGAATTTACCAAAAAAAAGTTGAATCTTAGACCAAAAAGGATGACTAACAAAATAATTTAATCTTCGACCAAAAAGATGACTGTAACAAAATAGTTGACTTGTCAACAATGTAATTAAATTTTTAATAAAATAGTAGAATTTTTAACCAAATCAAAACTTTTTCAAATAAAAAGATTAAAATTCAAGAAAAAAGTTAATTTTCAACCAAGAAAGGCAAATTTGCAATAAAAAAGAATTAATGTACCAAAAAGAAGTTGAATGTTAGACCAAAAAGATGATTGTAACAAAATAGTTGACTTGTCAACGATATAATTAAATTTTTAATAAAATAGTCGAATTTTTAACCAAATCGTTGAATTGTCAACCTACCAAGGATATATTTCCAACCAAATGGTCGAATTTTCAAAAAAAAAAAAAAAATCAAGTAAAAAGTTCATATTTAACTAAGAAAGATGAATTTTTCATCCAAAAGGATAAATTTCCAAAAAAGGGATTAATTTTCAAATAAACAGTTGAATTTCAGACAAGAAATATGACTTTAACAAAGATTTTTATTAAATTTATTTTTAGATTTAGATTAAAAAAAGTATCCTCAACAAAATAGTTGAATCTTTAAAAAAGTGTTTAAATTTTTAACAAAATGGTTGAGGTTTTGACCGATTCGTTAAAGTTTTAACCAACAAAGGTAAATTTTCAAGCAAATGGTAGATTTTCTATACGAAAAAAATTGAAATTTAACAAAAAAGAATATCTTCAACCAAGAAGGATGAATCTGCTATTTCAAAAGGATGATTTTTCAACAAGACAGTTGAATTTTAGACGAAAAAATATGACTAACAAAATAGTTTAATTTATAACCTACGAAGATGAATTTTCAATCAAGAAGATTAATTTTCTATCAAAAGACGAATTTTCAACAAAATAAATGAATTTTCAACCAAACAACTGAATATTCAACTAAAAACATAAGTTTTTAGCAAAACATGGAAAAGTTGAATCTTCAGCTTGAAAAATTACTTTTCAACCAAAAAATATAAATTTTCAACCAGTTGAATTCAACAAGAAAAGACGAATTTTTAAAACAATAGTTGATTCCTCAATCAATTAGAATTTTCAGCAAAAACGTTAGCTTTTAATCAAGAAAGATGAATTCTCAACCAAATACTTGAATTTTCAACTAAAATAGATATGTTTTCAAAAAAAAAATGGAATTGTGATATTTTCGATTGAAAAATTAATTTTCTCAAGCAAAGAGTTAAATTTTCAACAAACAAGGTTATTTTTCTATTCACCGAGATGAAACAAGAAAGTTAATTTTCAATCAAGAAAGAAGAATTTTGAATAAAATAGTTTTATTTTCAACTAAAAAAGATAAGGTTCTGAAAAAGAAAAGAAACAAATTTTCAACCAGTTGAATTCAACGAAAAAAGATGAATTTTCAACAGAATTTTTTTTTATTAAAATGGATTAGTTAAATTTTTAGGTAAAAAAATCATTTTCAACGAAGAAATAGTTCAGCTTTCAACCAAATAATTCAATTTTCAATCAAAAAGATGGATTTTTAACTAAATAGATCAATGTTTAACTAAGAAGATGAATTTTCCACCAAGATTGAGATTCTACCAGAAAATACAAATTTTAACAAAATATAAATTTTAACAAAATATAAATTTAAACAAAATATAAATTTTAACAAAATACATAAAGGTTTCACTCAACTGTTGAATTCTGAAGCCAGAAAGACGAATTATCTACAAAACAGTTGAATTTTTAACCCGAAAATATGATTTCGCAACAAAAATGGTAATTTACAACCATATAGTTCAATTTTTACCTAAAATGATAAATCTTCAACTATTTGTTTTGTCAACCAAAATAGATAAATTCTCATTGCAACATGTAGTATTTGATATATCAACCAGAAATTTTTTTTCTTTTTTAATCAAAAAGAGTTGAATTCAACCAGAAAGACGGATTTTCAAAATAATAGTTGAATCCACAACCAAAACAGAATAATTTTCAACCAGACAGTTGCATTTTTACCAAAAAAGATTAATTTTCAGCAGAGGAGAATAATTTTCTACCAAAAAAGACGAATTTTCAATAAAATACATAAATTTTCAACCATATAGTTGAGTTTCAACTAGCAAAGGTAAATTTTCAATTAAAAATAACAAAATAATAAAAAACAACAAAAAAGTTTTACACTCAACCAAATAGTTGAATTTTTAATCCAGAAGATTAATTTTCTACCAAAACAGATGAATTAAAAAAAAATCCAACTAAAAGATTTAAATTTTTAACTAGAAATATAACGTATTTTCAAAAAAATATAAATTTTTCAGCAAAAAGATGAATTATCAACCAAAAAAACAAATTTCAGCAAAGTAGTTCAACTTTTAACCACGTAGTTTAATTTTTGCCGAAACAAGATGAGTTTTTAACAAAATAGTTACATTTTCAACAAAATAATTAAAATTTGAACTAAATAGTTGAAGAAGGAGAATAATTAATTTCAAAGTGCATTCTAAATTCGGATCATGTTCTTGAGACAAAAGACGATCGTATTTCGTTTCGGGTGAAGGAAAATTCGAACAATTATTTGCATTCTACGAAACGATTTATGAAGAATACGTTGTTCCTCCTGTCTTTTGTAGACAATCTAAGTTCAACACCTGTTCCTTCGCGATGTCATGCGCACGATTAATGCCATGCAAATGGATCTTTCTTGCCAAAAAGCTAAGTGTCTTTAAATAATTGAAAGTACTTAGAGGCAATTAACAAATTGGATTCTAAAGTAGATATGGACGAGCTCATTAATTAGAAATCTCAAAGTGGAATTCAGAACTTATAAAAGAACGGAGAGAAAAATTTTATTAAAAAAAAGGCGTTAAAAATATCTGTTATTCTCTAATGATAATTTGTATAATTTAATTAACATATTCCTTGAAAGCACCTGACCGGATATCAGAAGTTCTGTAGTTCGACTCCCAGCAGAGCGAAAGGAGAAGATCATTTTTCAGAAAAAATTAATGAAAATAATTTTAAATTCATAGCTCCATCTAGTCTGCAGAAGACGTTAAAAAGTTCTGTTATTCTCTAAAGATAATACAGATTCCTTGAAAAATTTAAATTGTACCGTCTAACATAATAATGCGTGTATTTCTGAAAAAGGCTTCTTCTCTTGATCTCTCTAGTAGCTTAATGGGAAACCACCTGACCGGAAATCAGAAGTTTTTTGGTTTTATTGCCAGCGGAGGAAAAGGAGATTTTTTTCAGAAACAATTAATTAAAATAATTTTTAATTCATAGCTCCATCTAGTCTGGAAAAGACGTTAAAAAGTTCTGTTATTCTCTAAAGATAATACAGATTCCTTGAAAAATTGTAATTGTACCGTCTAACATAATAATGCGTGTATTTCTGAAAAAGGTTTCTTCTCTTGATCTCTCTAGTAGCTTAAGGGGAAAGCACCTGATCAGAAATCAGAAGTTCTGCGGTTCGACTCCCAGAGGAGCGAAAGGAGAAGATCTTTTTTCAGAAAAATATAATTAAAATAATTTCTAATTCACAGCTCCATCTAGTCTGAAAAAGACGTTAAAATGTCGATTATTCTCTAATGATAATACAGATTTCTTGAAAAAATTCGATTTGTACCTTCTAGCATAATAATGCGTGTATTTCTGAAAAAGGTTTCTCCTCTTGATCTCTCTAGTAGCTTAATGGGAAACCACCTGACCGGAAATAAGAAGTTTTTTGGTTTTATTGCCAGCGGAGGAAAAGGAGATTTTTTTTCAGAAACAATTAATTAAAATAATTTTTAATTCATAGCTCCATCTAGTCTGTAAAAGACGTTAAAAAGTTATGTTATTCTTTAAAGATAATACAGATTCCTTGACAAATTTTAATTGTACCATCTAACATTATAATGCGTGTATTTCTGAAGAACGTTTTTTCTCTCGAACTCTAGTAGCTTAATGGGAAAGCGCCTGAACGGAAATCAGAAGTTCTGTGGTTCGACACCCAGCGGAGCAAAAGGAGAAGAAATTTTTTCAGAAAAAATAAATTAAAACAATTTTTAATTTATAGCTCCATCTAGTCTGAAAAAGACGTTAAAAATTTCTGTTATTCTCTAATGATAATACAGATTCCTTGAAAAATTTGATTTGCACCATCTAGCATAATAATGCGTGTATTTCTGAAAAAGGTATCTCCTCTCGATCTCTCTAGTAGCTTAATGGGAAAGCACCTGACCGGAAATCAGAAGTTCTGTGGTTCGACTCCCAGAGGAGCGAAAGGAGATCTTTTTTCAGAAAAAATTAATTATAATAATTTTTGAATCGTAGCTCCATTAGTCTGAAAAAGACGTTGAAAATTTCTGTTATTCTCCAATGATAATACACATTCCTTGAAATATTATTATTATTAATATTGAAACTGGGATAGCTGATTTAAGTCCCCAAGCAACATCCACTGATAACCTGCGGCTGCATCCGTCCTTATTAGAAGTGCTCGCATTTGTCTGGAGATTTGGCCAGGGGAGAGGAAAACTGCAGAAATCAGTTTTAAATAACGCATCTTTAAATCAAAAGATGTAATTTGCATAAAATGCCTCTAGAGCCGTTCAAAACCTACTTTACACTAATCGTGGGTTGGCGGGGGGGGGGGGGGGGGTGGATACAGGTTTTTTTACGATTTTTTTCAAAACTGTGGGGGGGGGGGCGTAATGTCTGAAAATATGAAAATTAGTGATTTTATTTTACAAGTTAAGTGTTTAAATATATACTTCATGCTTTTCCTCCTATTCCCCTGTTTTAAAGAACCCAACTCTTTTTCTGTTTTTTCTTCCGCTTAAATGTAAACTAAATTAATAGAAACCAATGAGAAAATCAAGACATTTTTCGTTAGAAGTCAATTCTTTTAATTCAAAAGTCTATTATTATATTTTTGGTTCATTATTCATCTATTTTGGCTGAAAAATCTACCATGTGATTCAAAATTAAAATTTTTTTTTTTGAAAAATTTGTTTTTTTTTAGTTGAAAATTAATTTTCTTAACTGAAAATATAAATAATCCATTTTCGGCTAAGAATAGATCTGTTTTAGTTGAAAATTCTACTAGACGGTTGAAGATTCAACCATTTTTTTGAAAATTCATTTTTTTTAAATTAATCATTCATTTAAAAAAAAATATATATATAACCTATATATTTTTGGCTCAAAATTGCTCGCTTTTAGCTGAAAATTCAACTATTACATTCTTCAGTGAGAATTTATCTTTTTTGGTTGAAAATCGAACTACTTGGTCAAAAATTGAATTACTTTGTTAAAAATTCATTTTACTGGTCAAAGGTTTAATTATTTTATTAAAAATTCATTTTTTTGTTTCTGTACAAAAATGTTTCTTTTTTTAAATTAATTTTTTAACTGAACATTTTAAAATGATATATTTGGTTCAAAATTGATCACTTTTAGTTGGAAATTAAGCTAATAAATTTTTTATTGACGATTCATCTTTTTAGGATGCAAGTTTGACTACTGTGTCAAAACTTTATTTTATTGGTTGAAGATTTAACTATTTTGTTAAACATTCGTGTTTTTTATTGAAAATTAATTTTCTTAACTGAAAATTCAACAATTTGGTTGAAAATGTATGTATTTTATTGTGAATTTGTCTTTTTTAATTGCAAACTGAGTTGATAGAACCCAATAAGAAAATCCAGATATTTTTCGTGGAAAGTCAATTCTTTTAATTTCAAAAGAATATTATTATATTTTGGGTTTATTATTAATCTATTTTGGTTAAAAATTCTACCATGTCATTGAAGATTCAACAATTTTTCTGAATTTTTTTTTCTTTAGTTCAAAGTTAATTTTCTTAACTAATATTAAATTTTTGGTTCATTATTCATCTATTTTGGTTAAAAATTCTACCTTGTGATAAAAGATTTGACAATTTTTCTGGAAATTTGTTTTTTTTTTAGTTCGAAATTAATTTTTTTAACTGAAAATATAACTAATCCATTTTCGGCTAAAAATAGATCGGTTTTAGTTGAAAATTCCACTATGCGGTTGAAGATTCATTTTTTTTTTAAATTCATATTTTTCAAATTAATAATTTATTTTCTTAACACAAAATTTAACTTATCCATTTTTGGCTAAAAATTTATCATTTTTAGTTGAAAATTCAACTATTACATTTTTCAATGAGAATTCATCTTTTTTGGTTGAAAGTTGAACTACTGGGTTAAAAATTAAATTACTTTGTTAAAAATTCATCTTATTGATCAAAGATTAAATTATTTTATTACTAGTTCATTTTTTTCTGTAGACATTTTTTTTTTTTTTTGAAAATTTAGGATGAAAATTGGACTACTATGTCAAAACTTCATTTTATTGGTTGAAGATTTGACTATTTTGTTCAAAAATTTGTTTTTCTTTGGTTCGTGGTTGTTTCAGTTATTCATTTAAAATTAATCGTTTCTAGTTGGAAACTCAACAATTCGTTCAAAAATTTATCTATTTTATTGTAAATTTGCCTTTTTTTGGAAGAAAATTAAGTTACTTCATTAAAAATTTAGCTATTTTGTTAAAAATTCATTTTTTGAACTTAAAATTTTCCTATTTCATTATTCGTTTAAAATTGATCGTTTTTAATTAGAAATGCAACTATTTGTCTTAAAAATTTAACTGTCTCATTAAAAGTTCAACTATTTGGTTGAAAATTAACTTTTTAGTTGAAAATTCATATTTTTGGGTTGAAAATTCTATCTTTTTATAAAGAAATCGCCTTTTTGGTTTTAAAATTCAACAATTTAGTTCAAAATTTTTTTCTCTTGACTGAAAAATCTTTTCTGTTTGAAAATTAAACCTATTAGTCGAAAATTTCTTTTTTTGGTTGGAAAATTCATCTCTTTTCGTAAAAATCTGATCTTATTTGGCGAAAAAATAATAAATAAATAATAGAGAAAAAAAAATATCTATAATAATAATAATAATAAATAATAAATAAAAAAATAAAAAATCTGCTTGAAAATTAATCTGTTTTGGTTGGGGGCTCAAGTATTTTGTCACGAATTTATCGTTTTGGTTTCATTCGCCTGTTTTTAATTCAAAATATTTTTTTGATTGAAATATCAACTGTTTCATTTTTTGATGCCAATCAACCTTTTTTTATTGAAACTTCAACCACTTGGTTGATAGGTGAACTTCGTTGTTGAAAATTAATTTTTTGTTGTTAAACATTATTAATTGTAGTTGAAAATTCAATTATTTGTTGAAAATTTCACTGTTTTGTTGAACATTCATCTTTTTGGATAGAAAATTCATCGTTTTGGATTGAAAATTCCATTGCCTTCTAAAAATTTTATCTTTTTGGCTCGAAAATTCAACTATTTGGACGAAAATAAAAATGATTTTGGTTGAAGTTCAATATTTTTTCTTCAAATATGACCACTTGGCTGATAGTTCATCTTTGTAGGTTAACAATTCAACAATTTGGTTACAAAGTCAACTATTTTGTTGAAAATGTGTCCACTTGCTCGAAAGTTCCACTATTGGTTGTTAAATTTTACTGTTCAATTATTATCTTTTTTTTTTTTTTGAAAATTTAACTATTTGTTTCAAAAATTCAACTACTTTGGTGAGAATTCGTGTTTTTGTATTAAAAATTCATCTTTTTCATAAAGAAGTTCTTGGTTAAAAATTCAACTGTCTTTTCAAGAATTCGTCTTTTTGCCAGGATTCTAGAAGATTCTTCAAGGAATCTGTATTATTATTAGAGAATAACAGAAATTTTTAATGTATTTTTCAGACTAGATGGAACTATGAATTAAAAATTATTTTAATTAATTTTTTCTGAAAAAGGATCTTCTCCTTTCGCTCCGCTGGGATTCGAACCATAGAACTTCTGATTTCTGGTCAGGTGCTTTCCCATTAAGCTACTAGAGAGATCGAGAGAAGAAACCCTTCTCAGAAATACACGCATTATTATGCTAGATGGTACAAATCAAATTTTTCAAGGAATTTGTATTATCATTAGAGAATAACAGAAATATTCAACGTCTTTTTCAGACTTGATGGAACCATCAATTAAAAATTATTTTGATTTCTGTTATTCTCTAATGATAATACAGATTCCTTGAAAAATTTGATTTTGTATTATCTAACATAATAATGCGTGTATTTCTGAAAAGCTTTTCTTCTCTCGATCTCTCTAGTAGCTTAATTGAAAAGCACCTGACCGGAAATCAGAAGTTCTGTGGTTCGACTCCCAGCGGAGCGAAAGGAGAAGATCCTTTTTCAGAAAAAATTAACTAGAAGATTCTACTATTTGGTTCGAAATTCAACTTTTTGTGGTTAAAGCTAATTTTTTTTTGTTTCAAAGTTAGGCAACTTGGTTGAAACTTCGTCTTTAAAGGCTGAAAATTCAACTATTTGGTGAAAAATTATTCTCTTTTGTCTAAAAGTTCAATTATTTTATTGCTATGAGCAATAATTCTAGCGTAACTTCAAAATCTTTATGAAAGCAATAACTGAATCTGCATATCTTAACTGATAAGTAAAACATTACATACACTTTTATAAAATATTCCCACACTAGTGAGGATTATATTTAACTTCACGTATAAGAATTGTGCATAATTTACGATAATTTCCGACTATTTTTTTTAACGCTTTGGTGTGTTAAACACATTTAATACCGGCTTGGCAAGCTGCTCGAAATGATACGTCTCAGTATCATGGTTATTATAAATAAGCATGGTTTCCACCTCGTCATGTTAGCTGTCTTGGGTTCATTAAATCCAAGTAGGTAGAATCTGAACAACAAGGTGATATAAATTAGTTACGAGTTCCCTTTCGCTATATTATAGAAAATATCAGATCGTCAGGTGAGTTAAAGAGTGTCATATCGTTTACTATACACATAATTTCTTATTACTATGTCTTTAACTCACTTGGCTATCTAAACGAGTCCGGTTACGATAAGTATCACGGAGTTAAAACTCTGCCAGAAATATCATTATGCACTAACGATATGAAGGTTCTGGATGATCTTAAAAATGTGGTAGAAAATGAAAATAAGTGATTCAAAAGTTGATATTTGATTCTTTTAAGACCGAAATGAAATCTACTTTTTTGTGTATGATTTAATGTACTAAGATCAGAACTCAAAAGAGCTTACGAATCAAAATTACATTTTCGACTACCTCCTTTCTGGCTTATCAGAGATAATAAAAGAAAGGAGAAGCAAAAGGAAAGAGTCTAAAACCAACTGCTACTTGAGAACCAACATGGTTCGAAGCCAATTTAGACTTCATCAGAAATTATTGTTAGTGAAACTACTAGTATGAATAATAGAATGTTATAATTATTAAAACACAAAAAAGCTCACACATAAAAACTAGATTTCCAACTACCTGCTATCTGGCTCATCAGAGACAATTATATAACAAAAGGAAAAAGAGGGAGAAAAAGGAAGGAGTTAACCAAAATCAACTACTGCTGTAGAACCAACATGGTTTCAAGCCAATTTAGACTTCCTCATCAGGAATTATTGATAGAAAACCTACTGGTATGAATAAAAAAACCTTATAAATAATTAAAAAAACGAAATAGCTTGCAAATCAAAATTAGATTCCCAACTACCTCTCTTTCGGCTCATTAGAGGAAATTATATAACAAAAGAAAAAAGAGGGAGAAAAATGAAAGAGCTAACCAAAACCGACTACTACTGGAGAACCAACATCTTTCGAGGCCAATTTAGACTTCCTCATTAGGGATTATTGATAGGAAATTTACTGGTATAAATAAATGTACATCATAAATAAATAAACAAAATAGCTCACAAATCAAAGTTAAATTTTTAGCAACCTTCTTTGGGGCTCATTAGGGCTCATTCTGGAGAACCAACACGTTTCGAAGCCAATTTAGACTTCCTCATCAGGAATTATTGATAAGAAACCTACTGGTATGAATAAAAGAACCTTATAAATAATTAAAGAAACAAAATAGCTCAAAAATCGAAATTATATTTTCAACCACCTTATTTCCGACTCATTAGAGACAATTATATAACAAAAAAAGAGGAAGAAAAAGGAAGAGTCAACCAAAACCAACTACTTCTGGAGAACCAACATGTTACGAAGCCAATTTAGACTTCCTCATCAGGAATTATTGATAGAAAAACTACTAGTATAACAATTGAATCTTATATTAATTGAAACACAAAAAGCTCACAAATCAAAATTAGATTTCCAACTTCCTTCTTTCTGGCTTATCAGAGACAATTATATAACAAAAAAAAAGAGGAAGAAAAAGGAAAGAGTCCAAAAGCAGCTACTGCTGCAGCCCAACATGGTTCGAAGCCAATTTAGACTTTTTCATCAGGGATTATTGATAGGAAACATACTGGCATAAATGAAAGAACCTTGAAAATAAATAAATAAAAAAAGCTCACAAATCAGAATTGAATTTGCAGCCACCTTATTTCCGGCTCATTAGGTACAATCATATAACGAAAGAAAAAAGAGGGAGAAAAAGGAAAGAGTCCAAAACATACTACTACTGGAGAACCAACATGTTTCGAAACCAATTTAGACTTCCTCGTCAGGGATTATTGATAGGAAACATACTGGTATGAAGAAAAGAACCTTATAAATAATTGAAAATACAAAATAGCTCACAAATCAAAATTATATTTCCAACCACCTTCTTTCCGGCTCATTAGAGACAATTATATAATAAAAAAAAAGAGGGAGAAAAAGGAAAGAGTCAACCAAAACCAACTACTGCTGTAGAACCAACATGGTTCAAAGCCAATTTAGACTCCCTCATCAGGAATTATTGATCGAAAAACTACTGGTATAACAACCGAATCTTATATTAATTAAAACACAAAAAAGCTCACAAATCAAAATTATATTTCCAACTGCCTTCCTTCTGGCTCATCAGAGAAAATAATAGAACAAAACAAAAAGAAAAAGGAAAGAGTCCAAAAGCAACTACTACTGGAGCTCCAGCATGGTTCGAAGCCAATTTGGACTTC
>CAKNYM010051421.1:226290-243739 GCA_932195095.1 Andricus curvator | reverse complement strand
GGGGAAGTGAGGGGAAGTGAAATTTTTGAGGGGTCCGTCCATCCATCATTCTTTTTCCAAAGAGGCAATATGAGGATTAGTGAAGGAAAATTAAAGGAGGGTGGCATGGAAAATAAAGGTAAATGAGGAGAGGGGAAGTGAGTGGAAGTAAGGGAAATAAGGGATGGGGAGGTAGGGGAAGTGAGAGGAAGTGAGGGAAAATAAGCGAGGGGTCCGTCCATCCATTGTACTTTTTCCAAAGACGCAATATGAGGAGTAGTGAAGGAAAATTGAAGAAGGGTGGTATGGGAAATGAAGGTTAATGAGGAGAGGGGAAGTAGAGGAAGTGAGGGCGAGTAAGGGAAAGAAGGGACAATGAGTTAGGGGAAGTGATGGGAAGTGAGCGGAAATTAGGGAGGGGTCCGACCATCCATCATAGTTTTTTCAAAGAGGCAATATGAGAAAAAATAAAGGGTGATTAAAGGAGGGTGGTATGGGAAATAAGGGTCATTGTGGAGAGGGTGAGTAGGGGAAGTGAGAGTGAGTAATGGAAATGAGGGATGGGGAAGTAGGGGAAGTGAGGACAAATTAGGGAGGGGTCCGTTCATCCAGCGCACTTTTTGCAATGAGTGAATATGAGAAGTGAAGGGAAATTAAAGGTGGGTGGTATGGGAAATAAGGATAAATGAGGAGAAGGGAAGTAGATTAGGTGAGAGGAAATGAGGGGAGGAGAAGTAGTGGAAGCAACGGGAGGAAAAGTAGGGAAAAGAGGAGGAATTAAGAGAAATGAAGGGTGGTGGAGTAGATGAAGTGAGGGGAAATGAGCATCGCTTCGGCGTATGTCTAGTCCTCAAATTTCAATTAATTTGTGTCCTACCGTAGCGGAAATATTTTTACAAAAAAAAAACTGAAAAGAAAAATCATTTTTACAGGGGCCTACAAATAAATACAATACATTACAACAAAAATTACAACTTTTCTCTTTTATTCGGACGAAATTTTGTACTTTGTTAGGGTTCCGTAGCCCCCGGCAGTAGCCCTCATAGACTCGGTCGGGTGTCCATCCGTCTGTCGTACTTTTTTCAAAGGAGGGGAAGTGAGAAAAAATGATGGAATGGGATGTAACAGAAGTACGGGAAGGGATTGGAAATAAGGGAAGGATTAGTAGGGGGAAAAGAAGGGAAATCAGGAGAGGACAAGTAGAGGATGTAGGAGAAGTGAAGGGTAATGAGGGGTGGGAAGTGATAAGAGGGAATTTTAGTGAAGTAAGGGAAAAAGAAGGGAAGTGAGAGGGGGTAAATAAGGGGAAATGAGGGGAGGGGAGGGGAAGTGAGGGCGAAGGAAAGAAAGTAGGAAAGGTGATAGTTACCTGACGAAGCGGGGAGAGGGGCAAGTAGAGTAGGAAGAAGTTGGAAAGGGAATGTTAGGATGGGAAAAGTTTCAACGACTCAATTAACGTCTTCATAGGCTGAAAACCCCTTCTTTTGTTGACTCAATTTGATTTAATTAGGATAAATTTATTTAATAATATAATAACAATAATAGTAATAATAATTATTATTATTATAAATTAAATAATAAATGAAAATTATTATTATTGATGAATTATTATATATAAAAGAATTATATATATTATTATTATTAATTTTATTATTAAAAAAATATATATAAAAGAATTATATGTATTATTATTAATAATTTTATTATTAAAAAAAATTAGATTTTTTTCCTTGAATTGTGTCCAAAAGATGCCCCAAAAATGTAAAATAGCAGTTTTATGTCAAATTCATCATAAAGACGATTTTTTTCGGAACATTTTCAACATGAATTATTTTTATTCGATAAGTGACTCCAAGTATTTTTCAACTAATTTTTAATTGTTTAAGCAATTATTATATATTTAAAAGTTTTTTTTCGGCTTCAAATCGTAAAAAGTTATTATTTTTTGGGATAAATGATACAGTTGATGAATATCACGAATAATATTTTTGGTTAAGATATTTTGTAATTATTTAAACAATTTTGCCCACGTTAATTGTAAAAAGTTAGTATTTTCTAAAATTAATGAGGCAATTAACGAATGTCGAGAGTAATTTTTTCAACGATGTTTGGTCATTATTTAAACAATTTTCATTTGTTTAAACAATTTTTTCCTTGTAAATCTAAAAAAATTAATATTTTCTGGAATTAATTATGCAGTTAGTGAATGATAAGTGCGATATTTATTGTGGCAGACAGTTTTGCAATTATTTAATAAAATAATAATCATTCTCTTTCGCCTTTTCATAGGGAAAGTGGAAAAAATTCTAGACATTTTTAATCTCTAAATGTGCAGCTGTTTGGTTCAAAATTAATCTATCTTGATTGAGGATTCAACTATTTTGTTGA
The DNA here is from genome assembly GCA_932195095.1 of Andricus curvator. Lineage (NCBI taxonomy): Eukaryota > Metazoa > Arthropoda > Insecta > Hymenoptera > Cynipidae > Andricus > Andricus curvator. The sequence goes on along the minus strand of CAKNYM010051421.1, from coordinate 241,372 downwards.
AAATTCGTGTTTTGTTGATGAATTCCACTGGTTTTGATTTCAAATTAAAATCTTTTTTTTTTTGCTAAAATATCAAATTTTTTTTTTTTTGAGAATTAATATTTTTTTATTTAAAATTCAACTACCTTGGTTGAAAGAAGAACTTCTTTGTTAAAAAAATCATTCTTTTTTTTGCTGAAAATTCATCATTTTAGTTGAGAATTCAAACATTTTTTTGAACATATAATGATTTTTTTTAAATTTAATTATTTTCTTGAAAAATTACCTGTTTTGTTGAACATCCGATTTTCTGGATAGAAAACTCGTTCTTTCGGATGGAAAGTTCAAATACTTCAGCTATTCGATTGCAAATGCATCTGCTTCATTGATAATTTATTGTTTTTGTTAAAACATAAACATTTGTTTGGAAATTCATCTTTGTAGATTGAAAATTCAACGATTTGTTGAAAAAGTTATCTTTTTTTTTAATGTAACTGCTTTGTAGACAATTTTTTCTTTTACTGCTACAGTTTTTGCTTAGAATTCATTTTTTTGTTGAATTCGACTCGTTTTGATTAAATATTAACATATTTTTTTGGCTAGAATATAAAATATTAAATTTTTTATTGACTATTAATCGTTTTTGATTCAAAATTCAACTACTTTGTTAAAAATTGAACTTTTTTTTAAAATTATTTTGTTGTTGTTGAAAATTTAATTATTTTGGAAATTAATTAACTATTTTGTTAAAAGGTCATATTTATTGGTCGAAAATTGAAGTTTCGTTAAAAATTCGTCTTTCTGGATTAAAAATTTAACTGTATTCTACAAAATTCGTCTTCTTGACTTAAAAATTCAACTAATTGGTTGAAGTTCAATCTATATTTTTTTAAGAAGTTTAACCATTTGGTTCAAAATTCAGATTTATAGGTTCAAAATTCAACGGTTTTTGGTTAAAGTTTAATAATTTTTTCTTTAAGAATTCGACTATTTGGTTGAAAATTCGACTGTTTTTCGTTGAAGTTTAATATTTTTTTCTTTAAGAATCCGACCATTTGGTTGAAAATTCATCTTTGTAGGTTGAAAATTCAACTATTTGGTTATAATTTCAACTATTCTATTGAAAATTCCTTTGTCCTGCTTGAATTTTCAACTCATGGTTGTTAATGCAACTGATTGATCTAAAATAACTTTCTTTTTTTTAAAAGGTTTAACTATATCAAAAATTCTCTTTCTTAGTATAAAATTGATCTTTTCAAGTTGAAAAGTCAACTTTTTTCTACAAATCTCGTTTTTTTTATCTTGAAAACTCAACTCTTCCACTAAAAATTCGTTTCTTTCGATAAAAAATCATATTTTTTTTGAAAATTCAACTATTTTCTTGGAAATGCACTTATGCCGACTTAAATTCTGAAGCCTTTCATATTTAATTCAATATGGCACCTATACATTATTTTTACTCAAAAGAATTTATTCACACATTTATCAAAACAAACCGAAAAAAAGTTTACTCAAAAGCGTATGGGGGGGGGGGGGCATATTTGTGATGACACCTAGGGGGGGGGGTAAGTGATTATACCTGATGTCTTTAGGAAAACGTATATTGAGCGTCCGGTGGGAAGAAGAATAAATAAACAATGAAATGTCTCGCAGAAAATGCAAGGTTAATCAGGCAATTTCACGGGAGATAATCCAGCACGAATCCGCGAGTAAAGAGCGCGGATTGTAAATGTGAGGTCGTTTACACACACTTTCTCCCTCGCATACATCGAAAACACTCACACTCTAAAATTCTTCAAGCTTCAAGCACATGGGGTCATTTGGTCGATGTAAAAAGATCGAACGCTCTTCATGAGAGCCAGTTACAAGTTTGGCGAAGAGTCATAGACTGGGAAATGGATCACCCATAGATAGGACGGATTCACGGAGCGTTATGATTTGTCCTCGCTCAGACTTCCGTCAATAATTTTACGGGAAATTTAACTCGAAACTTTCCATCGCTACAGTTGCCTTCACAACTTTTTTATACGAGAGTTCTCAATCTAACTTTACGAAATTAAAATTGAGACTGGATTTCATCTTCGTTCAGTGTCCAGGTTGGTTCAGTGATCCACAATCTAGATTGAGAAAAGATGATTAAAAACAAAAAAAAGGAAGCCTATTAAGACGTTAATGAAGTCGTTCAAACATCCCCCTCCTACACTTTCCGTCGCCTTAACCCCCTACATTCACCTCTCACCCTTCACTACCCCTCCCTTTCCCATCATCTTCCTCATCTACCTTCCCCTCTTATCACTTTCCCAGCTAACACTCTCCTATCCGTACTTCTCTTCTATAACCATCCCCTTCCCTCCCGTACTCACCTGCACTAGCCTACTAGCCATCTCATTACTTTCAATCATTTCTCCTACTTCTCCTCACTTCCAATAATTTCTCCTACTTCTCCTTACTTCTACTCACTTCCCCTATCTCCAACTCAGGATTTCCATTCACCTCCTCTACTGACCCTCTCCTAATTTTCCATCACTTCCACTATTTTTACCTTCCCTGATTTCTCCTAACTTGCCACGCACATTTCTCCTACGTCCCCTCTACTCACTTCCCATACTTCCCTGAACTTTCCCTTCCCTTATTTTCCCTCATTTCTCACCTCACTCACTAACATTTCCCCTCAATTCCCCTCCACCCGATTCCCCACACGTCCCATACATCCCCAACCCTCACTTCTCCTGTGTTTCCCTCCCCTAATTTTTCCTACTTCTCCTCCACTCACAGCCCATGTAACTCCCCCTTGTCTTTATTTCTCCCACTTCCACTTCTTTCACTTCTCTTACTCTTCTTCAGCTTCTCTTACTCTTCTTCAATTTCTCTTACCCTTCTCATATTTTCTTCTACTTCTTCTCACTTCCACTCACTTTTCCCACTTCTCACCCCTAATTTCCCCTCACTTCCTCTACTTACCCTCCTCTAATTTTCCATCAGTTCCACTACTTTTCTCGCACTCCTTTCTGCTGTTTCAGGATCATTTCTCCTACTTTCCCTCTACTCACTTCCTCTACTCTCTTGTTCAAGAGAGATTACCACCTTTATTACCACCCTAATTTTCCCTCATTTCCCGACCCTTCGAGTTTCCCCACGTCCTCTACACTCCTCCTGTCACTTATCCTACGATCCTCTCCCTTAATTTTTCCTACTTTCCCTCCCCTCACTTCCCCTCTCTTTAATTCCCACCCTTAATTTCCCCTACTTTCACTCACTTCACTTTTCCTACTTCCCTTTCTATCATTCTATATAATTCTATATTTCCAAAATCAATAAAAGCACGATAGTTTCTTTTAATGAATTAATACTATTTTTCAATTTAAAAAAAACTAATTTTGCATATTTGGACTATTTTGTGGTGACGGAATTAAACACATTATTCACGTTGCAATAAATCGTGGTGTTTCTTGTCATTCAAACAGATATCATAGAAAAAAATATAATTATTCAAAATTAAAAAAAGTTTTTTAACCTTTCCAACTTCACAGCTTTTAAATTTTCCAAACTTGAAAAACTTTTAACCCCTTCGTTCTGGCCCAGAATGATATCTACATTTTTTTAAATCATGGTTTATCCTGATAATATACCACAAGTTTTTCACATACCCCAAAAATAGATTCCAAAATAGTATATAATGCAACATGTGCGTAAAATGCGGTTTTACACACGCGATCATCACAAGTGGGTAAATCGTACGCACATGTTGCATAGGATATTTTTCGACACAGTGTGTGTAAAAATGCGTTTTTGCACACCCATATGAGTGCGTGAAACGTGAATATAAGTGCGTAAAAATAAGCTGTTTTACGCACTCATATGGGTGTGTAAAAACGCATTTTACACACACTTTGTCTGAAAATAATTTTTTCACTTCGCCCTAACAACTTCTATTATTTTTCTTCTACCAAATATATCGCGCTGGACGTATTTATTCAATGTTTCTTAATTTGATCGCCTGATTTTTAAATAAAAATATATAGGCTTAAATTGAATTTACTATAAAATTTAATAAAGAATCATAAATTTCTGTAAATGTTAAAATAGCTACATCGGCTTTCATACAATTTTGAAGACGTATCCAACTGAAATTTCAAACGTTTTTTTTAATATTACAATTTCGAAGATTCTCAATTAAAAAATCTTGAATTTTAAAGATGTATAAATAAAAATTCTTGAATTTTGATGATTTTAAAGATCAAAAGTCAATTTTTCAATTCTAAATCTTCCAATTTGAAAAAATTTCACATGTACAAAATTCGAGAAATTCTTGCATTTTTTTAAAACTTCTCACGTGGTCTATTTTCTTCAAAAAAGTTGAAATATCACTATTAGAGGCCATTTGACGCGGAATTTAATGATCCTTTTAACAATTGTCTTTTAAAGTTTCTCGCTTCTTTTTTGAACGAAGATCAAAAGTGAAGTTTTCAATTCTAAATTTTTTAAGTTGAAGAAAATTAAAATATAAATCACAAAAATTACAGCAATTTTAATTGTAAAGCTTCAAACTTCCATAATTTTCAATTTTAGAGTTTTAAATTTAAAATCTCTAAATCTTAAATATTCATAATTGAAAGTTCAATAATTTTTAGAATTGGAATTGAACATTTTTAATTTTGTAAACACAGAATTGCGAAATAAAAATTCTTCAATTTTAACAATTTGGTATTTGAAAGTCATCAGTTTTAAGGATTTACGATTGAAGATTCATTAATAAAAAATGTTTTCTTTTTCAAAAATGTAGTTCAATTTTGAAGAATAAAAATTAGAAATCTCAAAGTCAGATGAAAATTATTGTTATGTCGATCTTATTGAATTTAAAAAAATGTTAGATAATATTTCTCAGAAGCTCTCCCTCCCCCATCTAGACAGGACCATAATAACCTCACAGAAATAGAATATACTGGGATATCCCAGTGATATCTTGGGGATATTCTCAGATATCTTGGGGATATTCTTCGATATCTTGGGGATATCCGTGGGTATTTTGGGTATCTTGGGGATATCCTTGGATATCTTGGAAATATCCCAGTTTCCGCCTGCGGGATATCCGGTGAGTTATCACGCCTACCCCGAAAGGGAAATGGCTTAATGGTATGATAATAATATCACTGGGATATCCCTGGGATATCCCTGCGACAAACTGGGAGATAAATGGGATCAAATGAGATATCTCAGTCTATCCTATTGCTGTGAGGGTAGTTCTTCTTAAACCCTCCCTCGTCCCTAAAAGCGTTACCTGATAAATGGACAATGGGATGATTTATTTTGGCTAATTTTTTTAATTCAACTTGGAACCCCTACAAAATGTTCCTTTTGCCGAGAGAATGACATCTGATTTGTTTCAGAATTTAAAAAAAATATTTAGAGGTCGCTCAAGGTCATTTTAGGGCAAAAATGCTCATTCTGAATTAAATTGCCGCTATTCATTGGTTATTCATTTCTGGCGCGTATGAATTGTGTTCTTTACAATTCAATATTGCACTCAGATTTTTTTCAGATTTTTACAATAACATTCAAAGGTCGCTCAAGGCCATTTTAGGGCAAAAATGGCGATTCTTAATTATATTGATGCTATTTATTGATTATTAATTTCTGATGCGTACGAATTTTGTTCTTCACAAGTCAATATTGCACTTAGATTTTTTCAGATTTTTACAATGACATTTAAAGGTGGCTCAAGGTCATTTCCATAATAAAATGTTGATTTAATGAAACTTTCTCTAGTTTTTTTCTATAGAGAAGCAGTGTCAATTTATTAATTTCGGCAAGAAAAAAATTAGTCAAGTTGTTTGATAAAGGTTTGTCCTATTATTTGAAGGATATTCAAGGTCATTCCGCAAAAAAATGAGTTTTTTGTAAATTGTGATAATGAAAAAACAGTGCCAACACTTGCATACTAGATGTAGTTTATCGCCAACTAAGTTTTCCTCTTTCTTTTCTAAAAGGTAAATCATTACCCCTTCTTCTGTACTTATGATAATTAATTCTTCGTAATTACAATTTGAAAACGAAACTTGATCATATATTAATAAATCTGCGATATCCTACTGTTTTTAACGTTTTCTATTGTTAATTTAAAGCAAAATTAAAAAAAATAACCACCATGAAAAATAAATTTTGTTTCAATTACCATTTTTCACAAAATGACATTGAATGACCTTGAAGTAATATGACACGCAGTTATTAAACCTTTTGACTAATTTTTCGCCGCAATGAATAAATTGACACTGTTTCTCAAAGAAGAACTGAAGAAAATTTAATTTAATCGACATTTCATTAAGAAAATGACCTTGAGCCACCCTTGAATGTCATTGTAAAAGTTTGAAACAAATATGAGTGCAATATTGACTTGTGAAGAACAAAAATCATACGCATCAGGAATGAATAATCAATAAATAGCGTCAATTTAATTAGGAATGGACATTTTACCCTCAAATGGCCTTGAGCGACCTTTGAATGTTATTGTCAAAATCTGAAAAGAATCTGAGTGCCATATTGAATTCTAAAAAACATAATTCATACCTGCCAGAAATAAATAATGAATGAATACCGTCAATTTAATTGGGAATGAGCATTTTTGCCCTAAAATGACCTTGAGCGACCTCTAAATATTTTTTAAAAATTCTGAAACAAATCAGAGGTCATTTTCTCGGAAAAAGAAACAATTTGTAGTGGTGCCAAGTTGAATTGAAAAAAAAAATAAAATCACCCCAATGGACCCTATAAAAAATTAGAAAAAATCCCAAAAAATGTTGTGGCTAATAAACAAAACACTGCATTTCTAGACTGGTTTCCATGTCGGATTACCACAGAACAGGGAACTGATCTCAATACGTGGGATCATATTACAAGTGGTGAGTCCGATTGAAGCCGTCGGATGACGAAAAGGGCGACCACAAGACGATAAAGAGGGAAACCGCAAAAAAAAGGGGAAGATCTTGCCGAAGTTTGAGCGGGGAAAAAGAGAGGGCCGGTGAGGGCCGACAAAGATCTTCAGGTTTTCTTCAACTGCATCGCGACGTGGCCCGCCGTGGCCCATTGTCTATAGATAGCACCATAGCGTTGGTATGCGTCACTTTGAACTGCATACGTATCCGCGGATGGACATCTTCGTTGCTCTTGTCGTCAACGGGCAATTTCCACCTCTCGAAATGTCTCGCTAAACTAACCTCGATTAGGGGAAAGATAAAAAAGATTTAATGGGGTCAGAACGGGGGAAAGAATCTCAGACAAGGTTGTTCCAAATTTCTCAGCTTAAACGTCAGCTGCATAGAAGGATAAAAAATATTGGAAACATGCCCTGGGACGCGTTTGATGAATTTAAAAGTGTCAATTGTAGCATTAATTTTGAAAAATAGTAGAAAAGTATTGTCATATAATTTTTAATATACACGGAAAAAATTTATCAGTAAAAAAGTCACGAACTAGTAGCTAGGTCTCGGATATGAGAAAAATTCATCAGATATTGATGTATTTTCGTAAATAATCTGCGAACCTCGAGAAAGAATTGACGAACTCGATGTAAAAATTCTAAAACGGTTCATCACTTTTTTTACGTGAATAATTACAAAAATATTACGAGTGATTGGGAAAAGATTCTCAGAGCACTCACGAGCTTGCCCGACAAATCTGAGAACTGGAAAGTAGGTTCTCCTGTACGTGGCCCGCACACACACTCGCCAAACGCGCGGTGCGTGTGTGCGCTCGTATGTGTGCTTCCAGGTCGTCGGATGGGTGGCTAGAAGTTTTAGAATACCTATTTTGTTTGGCCTCGATGGCTGCGCGTGTTTACGCACTCCTGGTTTATGTTTAGAAACTGGTGAGTCAGCAGTCTTTTGAGGGTTCGGATCTTCTGAAATGCGAACTTATAAATTAATATAAATTAAATCGCACAAATAAAAAAAGAGGAAAGAAAAATGAGAAGGCAACCAATCAAATCTCCTTCCTTCTCTTTGTTTTATTTCTTAAGTCTTTTTCAAATATTATGAATGTTTTTGTATCGTGATTTGATAACAATGAGAATAAAAAAGACGAAAGAAACAAAAAAGCAGGAGGTATGGGGATTTGGTTGGTTGCCTTCTCATTTTTCTTTCCTCTTTTTTATTTTTGTCCAAAAAAAAAAAAAAAAATTAAGAAATTTTTTTTTTTTAATTGCAATAGGAGCTTTTTATGGTGGTTGTCCAAATCTGGTCGTTGGATTCTTGTTTTCATTTTCAGGAATTCTATTCATAACCTTTCTCCCCTTTTTCTCGTTTTTTCGCTTAAATGCAAACTAAATTAATAGAAACCAAAGAGAAATATCAACTACTTATGGTTAAAAAGTTTACTATTATATTTTTGTTTCAGAATTCATCTCGCTTGATTGAAAATTCTATTATTTGGAAAAAAATCTATTGGGTTAAAAAATCATGTTTTTAGTTGAACTCTTTGGTTGGAAATTCATTTTTTTTTAATTCATGATTTTAGTTAAAAAAGCATCTCTTTTGTTGAAAATTTCACTATTTTTTGAAAATTCGTTTTTTTTTCGGTTCAGAATCAATCTTTTTGACTAATAATGTAACTGTTCCACTTTTTATTCCAAATCAATATTTTTTATTGAAAATTTATTTTTTCAAGTTAAAAATTCATGTATTTTGTTAAAAATTCGTCTTCTGTGATCAAAAATTAATCTTCTTGGTTAAAAATTCATCCTTTTTGTTGAAAAGTTCAACTGTTTGGGTCTAAATGAATTTGGTTTGGTCCAGGATTCAACAGTTTTGTAGAAAATGAAACTATTTGGTTAAACAATATTTTTCGTTGTTAAAAATTCATATTTTTGGTTTAAATTCAACTATTTGGTGGAAAATTGAACTATTTTTATAAAAATAAACTTTTTCGTAGAAAATTAATTTAAAAAAAAACATATTTTCGGTTTGAAAATTCAACAGTTTTGTGGATAATTGGTACTTTTAGCTTTAAGATTCAACACTTTTGTTGAAAATTAATGTATTTTTTTGAAGATTCGAGTTTTTTGGTAGAACATTCATCTACCTTCCGGAAAATTCATCTTTATGGAAACTTTAACTATTTGGTTAAAAAAATTTTTTTTAGTTGAAAATTCATCTCTTCGGTTGAAAGTATATCTATCTTGTTAAACATTCGCTTTTTTGGAATTTTAATCAATGAGGTTCCTTTAGTAGTTATATATTTTAATTTTTCTAATTTATCTTTATGTGGATTCCCATTTTTATCAGGATTTTATTCAAAAGATTTACTTTATGAAATAAGATTAAATTTAAATTTAAATAAATTTATTTATTATTAAACTTAAATTTAGTTGACAGTTGATAATTTTTTATTGAAAATTAATGTTTTCTGGTTGAAGATTCATTTATTTTGTTGATAAAATAAACTGTATGTTTCTAAATTAATATGGTTTGGTTGAAAATTCAAAAATTTTGTAGAAATTTACACTATTCTGTTGAAAATACATTGTTTTGTTAAAAATTCATATTCTTGGTTTAAATTCCTATATTGGGTCCTTTTGGCTTTCAAATTCAACAATTTGGTAAAAAATTAATGTACTTTTTTAAAAATTCGTATTTTCTGATAGAAAATTAATCTTCCTGCTGGAAAATTTATCTTTTTTGATGAAAATTGAACTATTTGGTTAAAAACCTTGGTTGAAAGTCGAAGTAGTTTGTTCAAAATTCATATTTTCTCAAGATTCACCTCTTTGGTTCAAAATTAAACTTTTTTGTTGAAGATACTTTTTTTTTAATAAAAACTAATTTTTTGTCTGAAAATTTCACTAATCCTTTTTGGGTTGAAAATTTATCATTTATGAGTTGAAAATTGAACTATTTGATAGAAAATGTATGTATTTTGTTGAAAATTCGTCTTTTTGGTTCAAAAATTAATCTTGTTTGGTGAAAATTCAATATGTGTTTCGACTTCAAATCTTCGGAATTTAAAGTGTTTTATACTGCATTCAATATAATATTTAAATTATTTTTATTTCAAAGAATTTATTCTGCCATTATTACACTATTTTCGTGAAAAATCACCGTCTTTCCTATGTTTTGATATAATTTTTTAAATAATTTTTTTTAAATTTATTTAATTGATAAAATTTCTGAAATCTTGTGAAATCCTATGAAACCCTCAAATATTGTAAAATTCCCTGGAACCCCGTGAAATTTTGGAAATACCATAAGAACTCCTTAAAATTTTACGAAATAATTTTAAATTCCGTAGAAATTTTTAACTCTCTTGAATTTTCCTTAATCCTATGAAATTCTTGGAAATTTCATCAAGTTCCTCGGGATATTTTAAAATTCACTATATACTCAGGGTTGCTACAGAATTTCGGTTTCTAAATCCCATGACTTTTTCGGTTTTACCAGATCTACCTTAAAAAAATTCATTCAATTCTATCCCGAAAAATAAAATTCCTCAATTTGAAAATTCATGATAATAGAAAGGTCCCGAAATAATATTCAGAAATTTTTAATTGTCGGAAATTTTATAAGTTCCCGAATTTTCTATTTAGAATATTTTCATTTTCGGGATTTTTCATTCGTTTCATTTTCATATTAGTGAAAAAATAAATTCGTAGCAATTCGCAAATTGAACATTTGTGAAGGGCTTTTCAATAATTATTGGATTCGGAACAATTTTCATTAATATACTATAATAAAATCTGAACCAAAATTTGAATTATAGTTATATTATTTTTATTAGTAAAAAAATTAATTCGTATGAATTCTCAAATTTTAAGTTCGCGGTAAAGTACTAAAAGTAATTATTGAGACTTTGAAACAGGCGCGACTAAAAAAATGTAGGTCATTTTTTCAAAATTCCATGAATTTTCCAGGTCTTGCAGCAACCCTGATTCTTTGAAATTCTTTGGAATATTTAAAATTGCTTAAATCTTGTGAAGTGCTTAGAAATATTTTTAAAACCCATGTAAAATATTAAAATCTTTAATATCTTTTGAAATTTCTTTTAAAATGTTAAAAAAAAATTTTTTCTGTTGGTTAACCAAGAATTGAACTTTTGAGAACGGCAAAAGAACCAAACGCTAGAGAACGAATCAGGGTCTGGCTTAATGTCTCTGTTTAATATATGAAAGTACATTTTTTAAACCAACATAAATGTTAAAAAACAAAATTGCGCAACACAATTTCACAAGAAGGCTTGAAAAGAATCATGTTCTTCAAAAAACTGTTTAAAAAAATATACTCAAGAAATTCAATTTATGCAAAATAATTGCACCAAGAGAGTTAAAATAAGAAAAATATGCTTACAAAAAACATTGCAAAACGGCTCATTAGAGACAGATATAAGACAACTGAAAAAAGAGGGAGAAAAAATTCTTTGAATTACCTAAAATCCCTTGAGCTTTTTTTCATCTCAAAATTTTCTTGAAATCTTATAAAATACCCAAAAATCTTTGAAATTCTTCCAAATTCATTCATATTTTTAAAATCTTCAAAGTACTTGGTGATGCTATAAAATCGCGTAGGTCTGGTAAGATCCCTAAAAGTCTCTCAAAGTTAAAATCCTCCAAACCCCTTAAAATCTTTTGAATCTCATGAAATTGTTGGAAATCCCTTGAAATTTTTTGACATCTTTGAAATTCCTTTTCAAATTTTGATTTTTGAGATCGAGGATATGTTATTTTAGCCAATCTAGCCATCCTAGAACGTTATTTTTGGAGTAGTTGATAGTAATTGATAATTAAAAACAATAGTAATTTAAACAAAGTTTTTCTTTATATCGACATATGTCGAATAATTTAGAGTGTGTGAATTTTCTGTAAGTAAGTTATAATTTGGTTAGCAAAAAGTATCATAATAATAAAAAAATATAGAGGTTAAGTTCAAAAGATAGATAGTTATAGTTGCCATGTTTAGATTTAGATTAAACTTCAAGAGATTTACGTGTGAAATAACATGAATATTAAAAACGGTTAACAATGTAAAATTCTGAATTAAAAAGTATATTTTTTATTAAAATTATTATGAGAGCAGGATGGAGAAGCATCCTGCTCCCATGAAGATGACTCCAAAAGTGACTGTCAAGGAAATTCAATAACCTAACATGCATTAGAAATGAAGGGAAAAAGGCGCCAACATTTGAATGTAAATAACAGTTGAAGATTAAAAAACGGATATATCCCTGCTGGAAGTAAAAAGATTGAAAATGATAGAAATTTGGGGATAGGAAAAGATAGAACTATTCTATCTCTCCTAATGGATCACTTTTGCATCCCTAAAACGCTATCTTTTCTTATCCCTAATCTCAATAACTTTCCATCTTTTTCGATTCATAAGTCTATCTATCTGTTACGAATTCCAATCTTTTTCAATCTCTTTCTCTATCCTTCGTGACCGAGGCCCCTTATCTTTTTCTATCCCTCAGTCTATCTATCCATTACTGATTTCAATATTTTTCAATCTCTTTCTGTATCCTTCGTGACCAAGGACTCTTATATTTTTCTATCCCTCAAAATTGGGGAGTCCATCGACAGTTAAAAAATTAATTAAAAAAATTAATTTGACTTTGACCACGTATCAGAAAGACAACGTGACGTCCATGCTTATATACCTACATAATTAAAATTAATTTATCTATCTCACAGCCGACAACTGTGACGAACTTGGAAGAGAACGGTTTGCTAGGCCTCTACTTATGGGCCCGAAGACTGATTTCACTTGTTGGTTACTTTTACCCTCAGCCACCTAGCGTCCCCTGCTGGAATTAAAAAGATATAGATCCTATCTTTTTGAATAATTTTGAATCTTTATGATTGAAATAGATAGAGAAAATGTATCCCCTTATATCTCTTTGTCAATTTACATTCGCGTCTATCTTTTTCGAACCTCTTTTTTCTATCTCATCCTATACTTTATCTATCCACGTCAATCTTTTTCTATCTCTCTATCTATCTAAACTCCTGTTATCTTTTTCAATCTCCTTTTCTTTATTTCATCCTCTTCTACGTCTATCAACGTCAATCTCTTTCTATCTATTTTTCAATCTGAATTCAGGTCTATCTTTTTCAATATCTTCTTCTCTATCTCATCCTATCCTTCATCTTTCCACGTCAATATTTTTCTATGCCTAAATCAATCTACATTTCCATCTATCTTTTTCAATATCCGCTTCTCTATCTCATTGTATCACACATCTATCAACGTCAATTCTTTTTTCTATCTATTTTTCAATCTAAATTCACGTTTATCTTGTACAATACGCTCTTCTCTGTCTCACCTTTTCCTTTGTCTACCCACCTAAGTCTTTTTCTATCCCTTTGTCAATCTAAATTCACGTCTATCTTTTTCAATATCCTTTTTCCTATCTCATTGTATCATACATCTATCACCGTCTATATTTTTCTATCTATTTTTCAATCGGAATTCACGTCTATCTTTTTCAATACCCTCTTTTCTATCTCACCCTATCCTTTACCTATCCACGTCAATATTTTTCTATCCCTAAATTAATCTAAATTTCCATCCATATTTTTCAATCTCCTCTTCCCTATCTCATTGTATCATACATCTATCAACGTCAATCTTTTTCTATGTATTATTCAATCTGAATTCATGGCTATCTTCTTCCATATCCTCTTCTCTATCTCATCCTATCCTTTATCTATCCACGTCAATATTTTTATATCTCTGAATTAATCTAAATTTTAATCTACCTTTTTCAATTTCTCTTCCCTATCTCACTGTATCATACATCTATCAACCTCTATCTTTCTCTATCTATTTTACGATATCAATTCACGTCTACCTTTTTCAATACCCTTTTCTCTATCTTTTCTCTAGATAGGGAAAAGGAGATAGAAAAAGATTGACGTCGATAGAAGCAGGATAGGATGAGATGGAGAAAAGGAGATTGGAAAAGAAAGACGTGAATTTATATAGAGAAAAAGATAGAAAAAGATTGACGTCGATAAAAGCAGGGTAGGATGAGATAGAAAACAGGAGATTGGAAAAGAAAGACGTGAATTTATATAGACAATAAGATAGAAAAAGATTGACGAGGATAGATCGAGGATAAGAAGAGATAGGGAAGAGGAGATTGAGAAAGATAACGGTAGTTTAGATTGATAGATGATAGAAAAATATTGACGTTGATAAAAGCAGGATAGGATGAGATAGAGAAAAGGAGATTGGAAAAGAAAGACGTGAATTTATATGAACAAAAAGATAGAAAAAGATTGACGAGGATAGATCGAGAATGAGGAGAGATAGGGAAAAGGAGATTGAAAAAGATACAGGGAGTTTAGACTAATTGAGAGATAGAAAAAGATTGACGTTGATAGAATCAGGATAGGATGAGATAGAGAAAAGAAGATTGGAAAAGAAAGACGTGAATTTATATAGATAAAAAGATAGAAAAAGATTGACGCGGATAGATCGAGGATAAGAAGGGATAGGGAAGAGGAGATTGAAAAAGATAACGGTAGTTTAGATTGATAGAGAGATAGAAAAAAATTGACGTTGATAGAAGTAGGATAGGATGAGATAGAAAAAAGGAGATTGGAAAAGAAAGACGTGAATTTATATGGACAAAAAGATAGAAAAAGATTGACGAGGATAGATCGAGGATAGATCGAGGATAAGAAGGCGTAGGGAAAAGGAGATTGAAAAAGACAAAGGGAGTTTAGATTGATTGAGAGATAAAAAAATATTGACGTTGATAGAAGGAGGATAGGATCATATAGAGAAATGGAGATTGGAAAAGAAAGACGTGAATTTATATAGACAAAAAGATAGAAAAATATTGACGTGGATAGATCGAGGATAACAAGAGGTAGGGAAAAAGAGATTGAAAAAGATAAAGGGAGTTTAGATTGATTGAGAGATAAAAAAATATTGACGTTGATAGAAGGAGGATAGGATGAGATAGAGAAAAGGAGATTGGAAAAGAAAGACGTGAATTTATATAGAGAAAAAGATAGAAAAAGATTGACGTCGATAGAAGCAGGGTAGGATGAGACAGAAAACAGGAGATTGGAAAAGAAAGACGTGAATTTATATAGACAAAAAGATAGAAAAAGATT